>JAWPHD010006522.1:0-143615 GCA_037043455.1 Cyrtodaria siliqua
ATGCAAACAAACAAACAGCAACTCTTGTTTAAACAAAAGTAAACAAACGCATACAAATGAATGATTTATGAATACAAGTGTGGCTTCTCACTCGTTTTCAACAGTTTTCAAGAACTTTACCTTGCTATAAAAAAGCCATGCAATTCTTACAAGTATGACGGAAGCATCAAATGATCACATACATCTTGATTTGAGTTAGGTCAGTTATAAAATACTTCATTGTAAAGTAAGATGCATTGCTTAGAACATCTCAATCAGGTTCAACTTGATCAAAGGAGCATTGATAAGGGTTGTTTATCATAATTACCTATGACCGTTCCAAGTCGGTATCCCTATTGTTAAACCGCTTATGTTTGTGATGTCAGATGCCTTAGTTCTAATTAACTTTCTATTTATTAAAGATATAAAATATGCCAAGTGGGTTAATATTGTGCCATATTCAAACCTTGTTGGAGGGTCTTCAAGGGCATCGATACCATGGGCCGTCCATATGTATTGGGGAGTGCCAACTGTAACCGCCCATATGCATTGGGGATTGCCAACTGTATCTGTCCATTTGTATTGGGGATTGCCAACTGTAACCGTCCATTTGCATTGGGGATTTCCAACTGTAACCGCCCATATGCATTGGGGATTGTTAACTGAAACCGCCCATATGTATTGGGGATTGCCAACTGTAACCGTTCATTTGTATTGGGGATTGCCAACTGTAACCGTCCATTTATATTGGGGATTGCCAACTGTAACCGTTCATTTGTATTGGGGATTGCCAACTGTAACCGCCCATATGTATCGGGGATTGCCAACTGTTGGGGATTGCCAACTGTAACCGCCCATTTGTATTGGAGATTGCCTAACCGTCCATTTGAAGTGGGTGTTGCCAACTTTAACCGTCCATTTGTATTGGGGATTGCCAACTGTAACCGTCCATTTGTATTGTGGATTGCCAACGATAACCGTATATTTGTATTTGGGATTACCAACTGTAACCGTCCATTTGTATTGGGGATTGCCAACGATAACCGTCCATTTATATTGGGGATTGCCAACTGTAACAACCCCTTTAAGGAGCAACTATCTGACATTCGTGTTATTATTAATAGTGTAAAGTGTTTCAGAACGTCTCTGAGTAAAGTGGGACAACTGTTACGTAAATAAATGCTTATCTAAACCAATTGTGTCCCCATTGAACATATGATGATTTAGCTAAACATTTAGTATTCTTAATAATAGACGTAAACTATACATGATATTCGTTTATTGTCACAGTGAGTTATTTCCCTTTATAAACAACACGTATTAACAATAGTATTCACACGGATTTAGCTTTGTTTCAATACACATAACATATATCAAGCAAAGTGGAAAGCTACTGGAGTTCCATGGACAGGATGCAGGTGCTGTGAATGATTAAAGGATACTTGTACGCGTTGATCCATGGCCAGTGTGTATACGTTTGACCTACAATTGTAAAACATACAGCATAATTATACAAGTGTCGATGTATACTGCTGTTGTACCTATTGCATGATCTGTTTAGCATAAATTGTGTCGTTGTATCTATATCTTCTGAATATATTTATGGCCATTTAAATAATTATTTGTTTCATTAGTTTAAACACATTTATTTACATCGATTGTAACAAAAGCTACTTTATCTTATTTTCATCACATTCGAATTCTTCGAGGGTAGAACCAGTAATAGCAAATGCAGATAAAGTGTTTGCTCAGAGATACAACACATATGGTCATGGCGGGGTTCGAATCCACGACTTTTCGATCATGGGTTCTACACTCTGACACCAAACCACAGCGCTAAACAAATGTGTTTAATTCATAGTTTAATACACATTTTAACAACTGCAACTTTAGCTTACTTAATATAAAACGCATATAATGCATATACAATAATACAAAGAAAACATTCGGGGACTACACCATTGTCCACTCAAATATATATTATGGGTAATGCAAACTCGCCTCAATCAGGACTTGAACACATTGCCTCTAGCGTACCTTGCTAGCGCTCTATCACCGAGAAGTCGAGAGCATGCGGCTGGCAGTCGACTGTTCGCTCTATACCTGTACCATATTACTACCATCCACAAAATATCGAAATTCGTTCTTGAACGTCTTCTCATACAGGGAACCCACTGCTGGTGTTATTCAGGATAAACCTGGACGAGTCTCTAAATATAACAGGTGGTGAACAAATCATGCCTCCATGGGGACGCGAACCCAGTGCCTCTAGCCAAGTACATCAACCGAGCTATCGCCGTTTCAACATATGCATTTACCAAGGTATTTACATCCTACCAGATTGGAATTCGTCCCTAAATGTCTTACTATACAGGGAAGCCACTGATGGTGTTCTTCGGGATGATTCCGGACGATTCTCCCAATATAGCAGGCTGTGAACAAATCGTGCCTCAATCGCGACACAAACCCAGTGATTCTTTCTTACCATGCTTGCATTCTACCAAAAGAACTATAGAGGACAAATGGTTGGCAAACAACTGTTCACCATATGCCTGTACCGGGTTACAAATACGTTATGTATGACATGTATACATATACTTTTGTTAACGCATTACCTTTCCTACTTCGTTATTAATTTCCATCGAATACTAATATGTTATGGCATAGAAGAAATACAATTATACTCAAGTCATAAGTAATCAATGCACGAAGTCGATAGATTAAAGTCGATATATAACAGCCGTGTAGGTGGATATACATATACTACTACTCACATGTGGCCTAGATGTCAAGCATTTGAGGTTAATATATGAACAAACAAATACTCATACTACACAACTTAAATTACAGACTCATAATAAGATTTTCAGGGCAGTAAACCTTACATATTAGAAAACAGGTAGTTGAAATACAGTCACACATAAATTATAGCAGCAATAAAGGGAAGACCAAAGTTGGTCTAAAACACACAGTCGGTCTAATCAGACAAGTTACGTTTAGTTTAGAACAATACTATTATGAACAACGGTGTCCTCTAATAGCACGTTGTCTCTTATAGCACGTGGTTTCTAATAGCACGTGGTTTCTAATAGCACCTGGTCTCTTATAGCACGTGGTCTCTTATAAAACGTGGTCTCTTATAACACTAGGTTTCTTATAGCGCGTGGTCTCTTATAGCACGTGGTTTCTTATAGCAAGTGGTTTCTTATAGCACGTGGTCTCTTATAACACGTGGTCTTTTATAGCACCTGGTCTCTTATAGCACATGGTCTCTTATAATACGTGGTCTCTTATAACACGTGGTTTCTTATAGCACGTGGTCCCTTATAGCACATGGTTTCTTATAGCACGTGGCTTCCTATAGCACTCGATCACTTATAGCACGTGGTCTCTTATAGCACGTGGTCTATTGAGGTGGTCTCTTGAGGTGGTTTGTACTAAATACCTGCATATTGGAACGATTCTGTCTTTAAATTAAACGGGTTTGCTGTTACACCATTTAGTTTATATTGCGAGAACATTTCACTAATTAAATTAATGATCTACCAACTAATGTGTATGTTTTGCTAATGTTTGTGATCATATTTGTGGACATACATGACAGAAGCACGGTATCTCGAGAGATATTCCTGCTCTGAGAACGACTTAGGCACCCTAGAACCTGGTTGAAAACGCCAGCGGCCTAATTTGCCATGACCATTCCAAGGCGGTAGCCCTATTGCCAACCGTTTTATGTTTGTGATGTCATATGGTTTGTATTTTATCCAGCTGTGTAATTACTGTTTGTTTTTGTGCGTGTCTTTGGTTAACGGTGGTCCTTGAATGTTACATTTCCTGTTCGACTCTTATATCTTCGAAATTAAAGGCGTTGATCAGCAGTTGGAAGAAATAGAAAAAGATCGGACAGGGAAAGTAGCATTCAAGGAGGACAGTCAAGCACAAAACACAGAAACAAACACGCAAACAGACAAACAATATGTTACAATAACTGCAAACGACATCACAAATACAAAAAGGTTGACAATAGGGCTACCGCCTTGGAACGGTCAGTGGCAAAGTAGGCCACTGGGGGTTTAAACCGGTTCTAAGGTGCACCAAACTTCACACTTACCCTACTGTCATCCCATTAAAACAGGATAGTGTAAATAAAGAAATCCCCGCCATGATCTATCTCTAACCAACAAGGCAGCATCAATAGGCAATATAAGTAAAACACAAATATACTCGTGTAAATATAATACAAAAAAACAATAGCCTAGAAAGCCACAATGAAGGTACTCAATGACTTGGCAGAAGCCAGAGCAACAAGAGAATAAGCCATTATGGGCACGACAAGAAAGATCATATACAAACATCAAACGCCACTTTGCAAATATTTTAAAATAATTGGTATACGATACAATATAATACAATGTAATTCAATACAATACAATACAATACAATACAATACAATACAATACAATACAATACAATACAATACTTTATCCTCTCATTTCACAAAATGATAACATGAGGTAATACAAACAATAAACAGCACGCGGCAAGATATTGATCATAGCATTTAGCACATGTAGGGGGAATTTATTTTTGTAAGTTCTTGATTTTTATAAATAGTAATTCGTTTTAGGCACAAGATTGAATAGACATACATATATGCTGAGTATGGAGGTAAGCATTGCTAATAATATAATTTTACACTCGTAATCGTGACAGTTATAACGCTTTTGACCACTGTCGCTCTTATATTATAGCATTATACATCTAATATTTTGCTTCTTATGTTATTTTTTGAGAGTCATCCTTTTAAGAGAAATGCAAACAATAAGTTACACATGAAGAGAACATGCGTCAATACAATCATGTTCATCTCTTTATAAATATGTTACTAGCGTTTCCCTTTGGTTTCTTATAAAATCATTTAAAATCACATGTTTTCCTGAAATGTCTAAGAGTGTAAACTTTGCAGTCAACTCAACTATTGTATGTCAATTGTTCGTTTGTGATTCGACAAATGACACGTCCAATAATCTCCATATCACATGGATTTGCTTATAGGCCCAAGAGTTGTTTTATTTTGAAAACGTGTCCTTTTAAAGGCATTTCCTTTTATAAAATGATGAGTTGTCTCCCGTTTGATTGTATTGATATTGCATATCCGAATGTATAGCTAGTCATGAGAATGACGGCACAAATGTGTGTGTACGTGTGTGCTTGCGCGCGTGTGTTTGTTCGATTGATCAATGACATGCGTATGGGCGTGCACGCATACGGTGGCTCTACACATTTACCTTTCATTATTATCTCGTATGATTCTAATGAATTTTACAGCAGAGTTATTTTGGGATTGAATTCCGTAATATATCTAATAATAACCATGATTCATTAAAAAAACGGCACATATAAAGAGAAGTTATGTTAAAATTGAATATGAACTACATCGTAATACTACATTCTACAACACACATTTACATTTCTTTATTATCTCGTATGTTTCTAATGAATAATATCACAGCTATTTTTCAGCATATTGTTTTTGTTTTATTTTAGGATTGAATCCGTATACTATGATTATGGAGAGAACTGTAACTAATGTTGTAATAACTTGTAGTTCAATCCATTTGCATATGTTTCTATGAATACTGTGATGTTGAATTGATGTATTGTAACATATCTGCAATAAAATATTATTAAACTAAAGTATAATATGATAATAGCCATTAAACATCCCGCCATTTGATTTTAAATATTGTATTGTCAATAGTTTACAAGAATAATATCAACACATATACGATATAAATATTATAATGACAAATAGGTCGGGAAACAATTAAGTTCTACCAACATTAGTTTAACCCCTACCCAGCGAAACGGTTAACCATGTCGCTGCGAAGTGATAAAGGCATTTGATATATTGTTTTGAATTTTGGCAAATTAATGATGTTTACAAAATTAACGGTAACAGTAATGAAGTTTATATTTTATTTCATACGAGTGTGTATATGGGTTTAATTCATAGTTTAATAGAGAAAAGTATGCTATAAATGTTTTGTACCTTAGAAATTGCCGGTAATTGACATTTTGATTGACAGGTTGTGTGTAAACTTACAACTATGCGCGTGTACAATGGAGTAGGCCATGGTATAACTGCCGAATTTGTCATTTATAGCACGGCTGAAATATACCGGCATTTATAGCATTTATAGCACGGCTTAGGTTCAGATCTTCAGGTTTATGAAAAATATATCATAAGCAAGAACAAAGGAAAACCATTACAGCTATGGTACAATATATACCTGTGTTATATAAAACTAGAACGAATTCGACGGCGCGTCATCGCATCTTTACACATCTATTTCCTTTGACCATGTATCCTATTTCCTTTGACCATGTATCCTTTTTCCTTTGTCCATGTATCCTTTTTCCTTTGATCATGTATCCAACATGTTTAGGTAAGTGTTGTATTAATTGTGTACTTCACATAATGTTTATAATAAATTAATATGATCTTGAAAATATTGGTCAATGACAAAATTGTAACTTATAATACCTGCACATGTTGACAAATGACCACGGGTATCAACTTGTTCCCGATGGATCCATATAATCAGTATAGACCGTTATGGACTTTTCGTTATTGTATTATGACAGGGATATAAATATATTACAAATATATACTCAGTTGCAAAAGAAAGTGTACACTTTGAACTTTTTACTCAGTTGCAAAAGAAAGTGTACACTTTGAAATTTTTACTTTACACCCCTATCCCCTTTATCAAGCGACAGTCCATTATTGATTCAACCTATTGAAAAACAAATGACAACATGATATTGACAATAGAATGATAACAATTTCGGTACCAAACATGACATTAATTATGGAATTTATACAATTAATTCTAAAAAAACTCAGTGCACACTTTCTTTCGCAACTGAGCTGTGTACACTTTATTTTGCTACTCAGTATACTATTGTACTGTAAAACATGTGTCAAGAGCAAACTATTCTAAATTAAACAGCAAGAATATAAGCATAAAGATTTAAATTGTGAAGACACGTTTTATAAAAAATGCATAGTAATAACTACAGTAATAAAGAAATGCACGTATTTTATTAAAACTGATAGCAATATAACCAATATGTCTATATTAAATCCCACGAGTAATAACTATTCTAATATTGAATAAAGAGCAAAGTAGAGTATGTCTACTGTCACACGAGGCTTAGCGTAAAACGATCCTCAACTGATTACAGTAGGACAATATTTTATGCGTTTTAATAATTTTTAAAATACGTTAATACGTTATTATTACATTATTTTATAAGTATTGTGTTACTGTCTGGTATATTGTTGCTCAACACATCATACGTATATGCGAAATTATGTATTTGCAATGTGTGTACACCATCATTTAGATGATTGAAAATATTGTCATATTCGGTTATGTTACAATGATATTAGGTCCTGTGTAGATTTATAGTTTACGTATATGCTACTTCTGAACACATATAGTCTGCAGTGTTATAACGTAATCTGTAAATGAGTTTACAACTTCCCAATTCGACTTCTGAACACACATAGACAGCAGCGTAATAACGTTATCTGTAAATGGGTTTACAACTTCCCAATGCTACCGCTGAACACATAGTCTGCAGTGTTATTTAACGTAATCTGTAAATGAGGTTTACAACTTCCCTATTCTACTTAAGAACACAGATAGTCTGCAGCGTTATAACGTAATCTGTAAATGGGATTACAACTTCCCAATTCTACTTCTGAACACGCATAGTCTGCAGCGTTATAACGTAATCTGTAAATGAGTTTACAACTTCCCAATTCTACTTCTGAACACACATAGTCTGCAGCGTTATAAAGTAATATGTAAATGGGTTTACAACTTCCCAATTCTACTTCTGAACACACATAGTCTGCAGCGTTATAAAGTAATATGTAGATGGGTTTACAACTTCCCAATTCTACTTAGGAACACTCATAGTCTACAGCGTTATAACGTAATCTGTAAATGGGATTACAACTTCCCAATTCTACTTCTGAACAGTCATAGTCTGCAGCGTTATACCGTAATCTGTAAATGGGTTTACATCTTTCCAATTCTACTTCTGAACTAACATAGTCTGAAGCGTTATAAAGTAATATGTAAATGGGTTTACAACTTCCCAATTCTACTTCTGAACAAACATAGTCTGCAGTGTTAAAAATTAATATGTAAATGGGTTTACAACTTCCCAATTCAACTTCTGAACACGCATAGTCTGCAGCGTTATAACGTAATCTGTAAATGAGATTTACAACTTCCCAATTCTACTTAAGAACCCAGATAGTCTGCAGCGTTATAAAGTTATATGTAAATGGGTTTACAACTTCCCAATTCTACTTAAGAACACACATAGTCTGCAGCGTTATAAAGTAATCTGTAAATGGGATTACAACTTCCCAATTCTACTTCTGAACACGCATAGTCTGCAGCGTTATAACGTAACCTGTAAATGGGTTCACAATTTCCCAATTCTAACTTTCAACCCTTTCTTTCCAACTATGGTTGATACTATTTATCCTAAAGAACTTCAGCTTAATAAAGCTAATATATCTGATAATAACGCTTCTTTTCTTGATTTAGATCTCTAGATTGAAAATGGTGAAATAATTAGAAAAATCTATGACAAGAGAGATGATTTTAATTTTGACATTGTTAATTACCCCAACTTGGATGGGGATGTTCCTCGAGCAACTTCTCATGGGGTGTATGTGTCTCAACTTATTCGTTTTTCAAGAGCTTGTACTCGAGTTGAGGACTTTAATATTCGTAATCCTTGTATAACTAAAAAGCTACTCAATCAGGGTTACCGTTACACTAAACTTCGTAAAACCTTTGCAAAATTTAATTATCGTAACCCTGATCTTCTTTCCAAATATAAAAGTAATTTAAGGACTCTTCTGCGACAAGGACTATCACAACCTGACTTCTATGGTGATGTGATTTATAAACTTTGTAAGATTCTTGGTCATGATCACTTTCATACTATATTTGTTAAACTTGTTAAAAAGTTTATCAAAAGAGGTTATGACCCTATCATTTTGCAACGTACTGCATGCTTGGTGGTGGACCCGTTTACAGTTCGCCACTATGCTTTCCTCTTTAATTGTACGATGACCGGACAGGCTGTGGACCCTATGATGACGCCTACCTAAAGCCCATTGAGACGGTGGCGTTTGATGTTTGTCTACGATCTTTCCTGTCGTGCCCTTGATGGTTTATTCTCTTGTTGCTCTGGCTTCTGCCAAGTCATTGAGTACCTTCATTGTGGCGTTCTAGGCTATTGTTTTTTTTTGTATTATATTTACACGAGCATATTAGTGTTTTACTTATATTGCCTATTGATGCTGCCTTGTTGGTTAGAGATTAGATCATGGCGGGGATTTCTTTATTTACACTCTCCTGTTTTAATGGGATGACAGTAGGGTAAGTGTGAGGTTTGGTGCACCCTAGAACCGGTTTAAACCCCCAGTGGCCTTTGTTGCCACTGACCGTTCCAAGGCGGTAGCCCTATTGTCAACCCTTTTGTGTTTGTGATGTCGTTTGCATTTTTATTACTTTTGCCTTCTCGTTTGTCTGTTTGCGTGTTTGTTTTTGTGTTTTGTGGTTGATTTTCGTCCTTGAATGCTGCTTTCCCTGTCCGATATTTTTATATTTCTTCCCAATTATACATCTAGCGTCTCCGTGGCCGAATGTTTAACGACGTTGATTGGTAAACATTCGCCTCTCACCGCTGCCTGTTCGAATCCCACTGGGAGCTCGACTTTTAAGCGAGGAAGTGTCGATTCCTACGGATGGCGGGAGGTGTACAGTACTGGTTTTACCATGAAAATGTGGGTGATCTGCCTCCACCACAAAAAATCGACCGTCATATATAACCTTACATGTGTTGAAAATGACGTGAAACACCATAAAAACAACCAAACAAACAGACAAACAAATAAACAAACAAACAAATCTACTTCTAAACACACATAGTCCGCAGGGTTATAACTTAACCTGTAAATGGGTTTACAACTTCCATAGTCTACTTCTGAACACACATAGTTTGCAGCGTTATAACCTGACCTGTAAATGGATTTTCTACTTCTGAACACACATAGTCTGCAGCGTTATAACGTAACATGCGAATGGGTTTACAACTTCCCAATTGTACTTCTGAACACGTAAATTCGACAGCTTGATACGTTGGGATTGGGTTAACACTGAGTGTGCATTATTTTGTACACCTGTACAATGCTACTTCTGATCAGACAGTCAATATCTGCAGATTTTATAATCTAAAATGCAGAAAAATGGTCAACACACAGAGCTCATGCTTTATAACGAGGGATTCGGTTTACAATTTTCCAATGGTATATAGGATTCGGTTTACAACTTGCCAATGCTATATAGGATTCGGTTTACAACTTTCCAATGGTATATAGGATTCGGTTGACAACTTTCCAATGCTATATATATAGGATTCGGTTTACAACTTGCTAATGCTATATAGGATTCGATTTACAACTTTCTAATGTTATATATGATTCGGTTTACAACTTTCCAATGCTATATAGGATTCGGTTTACAACTTTCCAATGCTATATAGGATTCGGTTTACAACTTTCCAATGCTCTATAGGATTCGGTTTACAACTTTCCAATGCTATATAGGATTCGGTTGACAACTTTCCAATGCTATTTTATTAGCAGCGTAAACAACTAAACCTCAATGTCAGTGTTAGCTGAAGAACACGTGTTAACACTGAATACATTATCGCACTGTCTGTTAATTTAACACAACACCTTTGATTGAGTTGATCATCATTAAAGAATAATCCGTGTACAACATTGCACATATGCATCAACACCAACCTCTGTCTTTAACAATAATAAATAAGTTAAGTTTTAAATCCTATTAGTTAATATTGAAAATTGACAGTTTTTTTTTTAAAAGAAGTATGAAAGGAGAAATCTGGAAAGTTGTTAGTAGTGAGCATTGACAATATCGATATGTTATGCATATCGGCGTATTGCTTGTTCAGTATTAATATGGGTATCAGTTACACTCGGAACAATAGTTTCGTCAGTGACCCATTACGCTGTTTGATTTCATTGAATAGATGCGTGTACAAATAAAAGTATCATATAATAACACTTTTGTTGTAGACCTTGTAGAGAGAAAAGATATACCGCTTGATAATGTCACTCATTAAAAGTGTCAACTCATCTACTTTTTCATTCAACGTGTTTTCGTTCTTATTGTATTATTCTTATTATAGTACTATTCTAAAATGCACTAGGCTACATCTGCAGAGCGAGCACAGTTCCTGTTTGATTGGGTGTCCCATATGTAACTAGGTACAGATCGATCTGTTAGATATATATAAACCGATATATATTCACTTCGTCTTTACATATTTAAACGCCGGGTTCATCTAGTTATGATTAAGCCTTGACCGTCAATAGGAACAGGGCTAGAAACTTGTGCATCTATACCTTGATCAAACCTGGGAACTTCAGACTAACGTTTCAATAATGCACATCTCCTTCATGTATCCTTTCCTGACGAATTTACTATTTTGTAAGGTGATCAGGAAACCCGGCAGACACTTTAATGTCCGCAGTTTATAGATCACATCTTCCTAAAATAAACGCTGTGATATTCCTAGTCACAGAACTGTTTTTTATGTCTTCGTTGTGGCTACTTAACTTTGAGAAACATCTACATGGTTTGTTGCTGAAGAAGCGTACTTGTAATAAACTGATTTCGGTCATGGAAGTCCTTACTTCAAAAGCTTTAGCAAAACGAAAGATCTTGGAAATATAAACCGCGTATGATGTAGCACAATGTAAACATGGTCAATTCCTATATTTTGGTGGATATGTAACGATGTCAAAGTTAAAGTCATCTCTCTTATCATATATTGTATTATGTTAACTATGTTGTCATTTGAAATCGACGGATGCAGATCATGGAATGCTTCTACATGTATCAAAATTATCCGAACTGTTGACTTTATTAAAAGTGAGCTCTGATGGATCAATAGTAGTAGTGACCATATGAGCATAGCACGGATTATCAATAGTGAGTGTGTCGTCTATATACCGAGATGTATTATGAAACGCATCAATAATATCTCCTTGGCTAGCGAGGGCAAAGCTCTAAATAAGATTTCTTGTATAAAATCAAATCTGTGAAATGTGGTATATAGTTCGCACCAATAGGGATATGAGCAACATGGTGGTAAACTTGTAAAAATAAATATAAAAAGATCGGACAGGGAAAGTAGCATTCAAGGAGGACAGTCAACAACAAAACACAGAAACAAACACGCAAACAGACAAACAAGAAGGCAAAAACCATAATAAATGCAAACGACATCACAAACACAAAAGGGTTGACAATAGGGCTACCGCCTTAGAACGGTCAGTGGCAAAGTAGGTCACTTGGGTTTGTAAGTCGTATCTAATACAGATGTTATTTTGAAGTAAATATAACATTTTACAGACCTCACCGCAAGTTCACATGCCATAAAAAGCAAGAAAACTAATATCTTCTCTAGCAAATGTATTCTGTATAAGCAGTCAATTTCACTTTGATCAGGTTATGTACGAGAGTGATATATAGTGTGGAAAATCCGTTTGTGCTAATATAAAAGGCATGGACATGATTACACCCAGTTTAAAAAGAATTTCTCCGGAGTTTTAGAACAACCAACGAGAAAACATTCTGAATTTTACAAATATTTCCGCAATATTTTATAACATATTCTTTAATCGTGGAAAGGCAGGAGGTCAACAGTTTTTATAACGAGAAACGGATCGTGAAGCCTTGTATCAAGTGCCTAGGAGACCTGGTTACATGGAACACTAAGTAATACTTTGTTTATGAAGACTAAATTTGAAAAATAAATGAAGAAGAAAACACGTTCGAACAGGAATAACGGCAACTACAGTTAGTCATCAAACAATCACACGTATTGAAGTCTGATATACAACATTTGCAATGTCCTTGATAATATCGCAATGTTAACATATGGCATTATATTGGCATATTTGTTGTCAGACAAATCTACTTAGAAAACAGTAACTGTTTATTAATACACGTATAATTAATTAGGTTATTTCCGATTGGCAAAGTTATGGGTCACACAAATGGACCAATATAACATAACTTGTTAAGACCGTAAGTGTGAGTGTAAACGTAATATACTCTTCACAATAATTTAAAGACCACACATTGATTGCTTATTCATATAAAAATATCATACATGTATGTAATGCAACAGTTGTCAAAGAATACAACTAAACTTACATATTTAAAAAAAGACAGTAAATTATAAATTACAGCACTTTAAAATATGACTCAACTCTAAACATGGTCCGTCAATTATGTTGAGAAGTATATAGAGCCTTTTGTCTGTCTTTTGTTCGAATTATTGATTTTGATATTGAATTTCCGCAATCACTGAACGAATGAATGACTGGTACATTTGCATATTAACTCTTTGCCGTACTCGAACGTTCATAAAGTATTATACATCGTGGAAAGTTCGTTGTATAATATTTCTGTAAAAGTATATTTGTTTGTTTTTGCCACAAAAGATGTGGTGTTTGGCATTAAACCGACTATTTATATAAGTAATCAAGTGCGTTTACGGTATTTACAGGTATGCGAGTTTATAAATATGTTATATTGATGAGTTTTATTTTTAAATGACTGAAGTTTTGATTTTCGTGTACAATGTTTGGAAAATATTTTATATATACGTTATGGGTGGGGTACTTGCTTATCTTTCACCTAGTGTTATCGCTGAGCCCGATATCTATATATATAGATATCGGTGGTACATTCTCAAAAACTATTGTTTTTTTACTTGAATTTCGAATATGTGGCTCCACTGCTCCAACCTTTAAAGATTATGGGTAATGTTTAATTACTCTTAGGATATCTTGCCTGCTTTTTAATGTAGTCTTTTGACTGTTACCTGTGATACGCAAGCTTTTTAACCTCTGCTACCAACTAAATTCCATTTTGTTTATTTCGCCCATTGTTTTCTCGTTTAGGGCAAAGCGTTGTTTTGGTTACTGGGACCATACGCCGCTGGCCATGGAATGGTATGTAAATACCTCATTGAAGGTTCCATGTTCACCGTCATATGCAAACCATCTTCGGGATTTCTGTACTATTGACTTTTAAAATATTGAGTTCTGCTCAACCCGGTCTAGAGGCAATGAACGGTAGCAAGCATTTTTCACTACCGTTCATGAACAGTCTCAATCAAACCGAGACTGCAATATTTTTTTGTGTTTACCGTTTTCGACGATTTCCAAATTTCTCTTTTCCTACTGTTTTTACTATGTTTGTTTATGTTTAGCATTTTGTAAACTAGTGTAAGGTCCTCATCTTTGTTAGAAATGATGAACATTCTCGCTTACAGGGTACCACGATGGTAGCGTGTACGATTGTTGGTTAGTTGAATTGTGTTTTACGTCATGCTCAGTACATTTTATAGGTTACATATGACGGTCGATTATTTCCTGGGTAGAACTTGTAGTGTATACAGCTCGTATTCGTAAGAATCTACACTTTCTCACAAGTGGAGCTCCCGCTGGGATTTGAATCCCCAGCGATGAGTGTCTAGAAGGTTTCACATTCAGCGTTTATACCGTTTACGAATAGGGCCCGATACAACTCTTAGTCGTGAGAATGAAGAAAGCATAACATCTTGATCATTATATGGACTACATTCAATATGCCATTAAGATGTGAACTATAAATAACGATCTTATCACAACTTATAAACAAATAAATAAATAAATAAATAATAAATAAATCAATAAATAAATAATAAATAAATAAAAATAAATCAATGAATCAATAAATCAATAAATAAATAAATAAATAAATAAATAAATAAATAAATAAATAAATAAATATTTAAATATTTAAATCAATAAATAATAAATGAATCAATAAATAAATAAATAAATAAAAAAATAATAAATAAATAAATGATTAAATAAATAAATAAATAAATAAATACATAAATAAATAAATAAATAAATAAATAAATAAAAAAATAAATAAAATGAATGAATGAATGAATAAAAAAACGCACGTACGCAAATACATTACCTACCTACCTACCTGCCTGCATGCCTGCCTGCCTGCACGCACGAACGCACGAACACACGCACACACACACACACACACACATAACACGTACATACATACATGCATAGTTCGAGCTCTCGATGCACGTCATACATCTGTAATATGTGATATGCGTGTTTTCGTACTGCGTACGTTAATTCAAATTATTTTGGTTAACTTCATTATTATTATAAATGCTGGTGGTAGGCAACTTCCTATTACTTAAGAAATAGAACATCGTTTACTGTGAATTATCGTTTAATATATCACGGTTTGGAGGTCAATTGTAAACAATAATTTCACGAGCCCGAATTTGTTTACAATTGAACGACAAACCGTGATATATTATAGATAATTTACCGTAAACGATGTTCTATTTCTATTCTAATACCCCTAAAATGTGAAAATAACGCACACATCTGAAATCTTTCGCATTGCTCTCCTAACATTGCATACGTTACAATGCGGAATGCGCAATGCGCAATGCTTATTCTCCTAACGTTGCAAAATTACAGTGATATATCGTTCAATATAACGAGATATTTTAAACTAGGCTATATAGTGAGGGTGTATAAGAATACGATGTATATTTCAATGTTTATATATGTATCCTTTGTCGAGGGCTTCTACAATGTCCAGTGATTATCAGATTTCAAAGTATGTTTTTCATAATTATACAAACTATTACGTATTTAGTTGTATTATAGTATTATACAAACTATTACGTATTTAGTCTTATAATAGTATTAACAGTTATGTATCATCAATGCGATTAGGGTCAAACCCGTTACATCCGGACACTTTCGTATTTAGGGGTTTATTCTGACACATATCTGTGCGCACGAAACAACTGCGTGATGCAGGGCCATGTGCGAATCGTTTTAAAATGAAAACGGAATTAATCAATCCAGTTAAAACTAAGTCTTATTAAAAAGTGTATATGCTTGTGTCATCATATCTCTGGTACAGTCGGACATTTGCCGGTACATTCGGACACCCATGATGGTACTCTCGGACAACTGTGAAAGTTCGAAAGCCGTAAAATGTTGTTTTTTTAAAAACGCACTATACAGGGTAAAAGACGGTATGGAGAAATACACATCTAGTATTTAAGTACATATATACAAACTCAGAAAAACACACACCAGTGCATGAATTGCCTCCATTGACTATGGCGATGGTTTCAAATATATTGACTCAGATTTATTAAATCTATAATCATTTATACAATTGAACGAATGTTGATTGTTTTGGAAGGTACTTAAGCAAGGATGATACCTCTAACGTAACACCATCGCCCGGATCCGCACATGTTTCATTTGAAATTGCCAGTTTGAACTGAGCGTATGAAGGTGTGTGATTGTACCATCCACTATTTTACCAGGGGTATGGTACAGTCGGACACTTTCATTTTGTGAAAATAAATGACTAAACAGCAAACGAATAACCAGTTTTATATTTCAGTCATCAACTACTTAATAGTTCACATGGATACCAATTTCAAAAACATTCGAGTAATATCGCAGTTTTGCTAGTGCGGTTAACATGATGCACCTGTATCAAATATGATAACGGCGCCAAAACAGGTTATGGTCATACTACACCAATTCATTTTCAATAGGCCTACCTTATAGCTCTAAGCTCTGTACTGAGTTCCCTAATGTAGGAAGCTATATTTGTTATTACTTGTTTTGAAAGACCTATCTTAGTTTTATCAAAAAAACATACAGAAGCCATACATTGAGTATGTTTTGAAATAGCTGTTTGGGTCGGATGGTGCTGACCCACCTACTTGCATGTAAAAACATGAGGAAAATGTAAAATATACTTCTTTCTTTGATTATGCAACACATTATGAATACATTGCACAAATGTATGATTTAACCTTTATAAGTACTCTTCAAAAGTTGAATTTTAGTTTTTTAGCAAGATTTTTTGGTTTGATTACCTTGACAACCAATCAAAATTAAGAGATTCTGTGTAATAGCTTCGAATTTACCCTGGAACTTTTTCCCTGCCCGCTGATTGGTTGGTAATTGGTGTAGTCCGATCTAAAGATGACGTACGCATTATTTGACTAATCAAAACGCGTGTTGCACTACAAACTCAAAACTAAGAACATCGATTTTTAATTTTATGATAATAACATCATATGTCATTATACCAGGAAGTACACTCAAACAGTGTTGCGAGTATAATAAAGCGTCGGATCGTACCGGGCTGTGCGAACGTACCTGTCTATAGAAATTATAATGTTTTTTGTCCGGCTCAATTCGGCCTTGCGGTCACTAGTTATTGTTTGTGGAGGTCAATAGTTGTCGTAGAGGTAAAACAAAATGTTTTTTTTTTTCGTTTTGTTTTTTGGAGAATTCAGCAACGCTTCTCCATGCCATGACGTAATTAAGGAGTAAGCAATATGTCATCAAGATGTTGGTAGATTATGCTCAGTGTCGCTCAATAGTTCACTGCTGAAGGTCAAAAATGAGAAAAAATTGTCCAAGATAATTCACATCACCCAAGCGACATGGCACCGTAGATCCGCATTGTACCACAAAGTGCAAATTAACTATACAATGAATACGATACTACACTACAGAAAGAGTGGTGAATACAGTGTTACGGACTTGGAGCAGTGAGTAGGATATATGACCCACCGGTAAGCTTAAATCGATTTTAAATGTACACAACCTCACTATTATAATGTCTTCAACGTTCAAGTGACAAGACAGTGTACATATAAGTACATCCCATCAAAAGGAAATCTCTAACAATAACGCCCGCATCCAGAGATATTAGGAACATATTCACGTATACGATATTGTAAATATATATTACAAACATAATAAGAAACATCTCAGGATGTAGAGAGAATTGTACTGAACAACAGCGCAAGAGAAGACCAATCTAGGATGCGACAAGAAACCCCGAGGGACGAAGGTTCATGCACCAACCTCCCCTTTCAATGTTTCAGATGGTGATATCATTGAGTCCCACGAGGTTGTCCTGTCATCACATGCGAGAAAAGTGAAGCGTAGTGCCTGACTGTAGAGTAAGTCAACCATCAAACATGAAGTGAGCTGAAATACTAAAGAGGATCATATGCCTTTCTGACGAACTTCCTGATTAAATGCTCAAAGCGGTCAGGCAATATGTCAGACACCTTTAATTTCCGAAGATTATGGATCACATATCCATAGAATAATGGTTGTGATATTCCTAGTCGCAGATCACTCGAAAAAGTCACTCCTTTGGATGAAAAGGTTTAACCATTGACCTAGTAGTAAACTGTTGATGTTCGTCAATCGTGTTGAATACCAAATGTTTCGATCACGTGTGCCTTATGTAGGTGGTGACGGGAAGTTTCGAGGTTAATGATATTGGTAGATTACACTGTTTATTTTCGTCAGCCGAAGACATGTTGATAGTAACGGGAATTTACAACTTAAAGGTTAATGCGTTGAAGATTAATTATTTGGTATACCTATAATTAATACGTATATTGGTTTTCTGTTACTTGTAAAGTCTGAACATTAAATTGACCGATGACCTGTTGCACATGTTGAACACATTTAATAGCTGCGTATATAACTTGTACACAATAGTGATTGTGTTGTAGAATGATATAATACCGTTCGCTAATTGTACTATTTGCAATTTGAAATTCATGGATCATTCGGTAGTCACGTGTGATCTATGTTTAATATCAATATGCATAATATCCGATAATAGTGTGGTTAAAGGGAATATCAGCATGTATGTAAATAGCAGTGTAGCATGGTTGATGATATTTCCTTTGTATCTGCATAGTTTTAAAGCATGTACTGGAAAATAACATCTGTCAAAATGAATTGTGTATTCTATCTACCATAATTACGTAGTTAGAGTATAGCAGACAGATCAAACGGATAAGCTAAGCAACTAATAATGTACGGTCTCATCTCTTTTCCATTGCTGATTTAAATAACTTGATGGACTACGTCCATCCCCGATGTTTAAATCAACTAACTCGATGAGACAATACTCTGTCTTTACCTATACTTGAGAGTTCTTAATAAAATTACGGTGAAAGAATTATATAAATCGGATGATAAACACAGAAGACAAGGAAGAAGTTGTTCTAAGAGTTGTATGGAATCGTCCATTTAGAGAACTTTAGCTTCAAAGGTCCTAAATATCATGTATAAGGCTAGTGGATGTGCACCTAAAGCTTGTGATACGTGTCCGTAAACCCGAATATACGGGTACAAACCTATAGCAGGACATCATTTTATTCCGTCGTTAGTTGTAGTTGTACCGACATCGATACAAGCAAAGCTGTACTAATATTTAAACAAAAAGCTGGCTTAAAAAATGATTCTAACTCGAGACCGCCAAATTGACCATCAGTGTACCGTACCCTTAGGCTACAGGACCAACTGGTAACCTACCTTTCATTTATTAGATATTATTACATAGCATTATAAACAAAATTCTAGACGGCAAAAAAATACTTTATTGCGCATTTTTAGATTTAGAAAAAGCGTTTGATTCTGTCTACAGAAACGCGTTGTGGTTAAAACTATATAAATGTGGTGTCAACGGGAAAGCACTTAGGGTAATTAGATCCATGTATGATACAGTTAAAGCATGTGTTAAGTCCCGTGGATCTTACTCCGAATTATTTGATATTTCTATCGGTCTAAAACAATTGTCTCACCGATTATGTTTTCTATGTTCATAGGATATTTAGAAATGTTCTTATTAAACAGAATATATGGTGGTTTATCTCTGAATGATATCACTTTAATAATGTTGCTTTTTGCAGATGATATGGCTATACTGGGATCAAGCCCAGATGACCTTCAGCAAAGTATTAATAGACTATATGAATACAGTGAATCCTGGGGTCTTGAGGTTAATACTGAAAAGACAAAAATAGTTGTATTCCGTAAAAGGGGTAGATATAAAGAATTTGAAAGGTGGTATTATAATGGAAGTTTATCAGATGTCGTCGATGATTTTAATTATTTAGGTGTGGTTCTTAATTATACCAGCTCCTTTTCGTTATATCAACAATGTCTTTGTGAAAAAGCCTTAAAAGCAATTAATATTCTCTTGGTAAATATACGAAACTAATAGAAACAATACTTATCTCTTCAGCTTTTCGATGCTTGTGTGGCATCAATATTAAAGTATGGAAGTGAAATAAAGATATTGAGAGAATACAGTTAAAATTTTGTAAAATTATTTTAGGCGTTAAATCACAAGTAATGCTGATATTTACGGAGGGCTCTCTGGTTACCCCTTTTACATTAATAGATATGTAACAATGATCAAATATTGGTATAAACTATTGTCTACGGAGAACATTATATTGAAAGAAATATATAAGGATCTGTTATCCAACTGTAATAAGGGTGCGACGAATTGGCTAACTAATTTAAGGTTTATTCTAAACAGTAACGGTTTTAATAATGTCTGGGATAATCCCATGAGTGTTAGTTCTAAACTATTTCCTCCAATATTTAAACAAATATTAATAGATAGTGTCATGCAACAATGGAAATCTGATATAAAAGGCAGTAGAGTGTTAAAGCTATATAAGGTGGTGAAAGAACATTTTGATTTTGAAACATATCTAGAAACAGCATGCTCCAAACAATTAAGAAGTGGTATAACAACAATAAGATTATCCACTCACCGCGAAATTTGTAACACTAACGATATTGAAGACGAGTACCATTTTATTTTGATCTGTACTACTTAGTCTAACATTAGAAGCAACTATATTCCTAAATATTACACAACTAGACCAAGCATGTTTACATTTGTGGAATTGTTGCAGTCATTAAACAAATACATTATTATTAGTTTAAGTAAATTAAGGCTTTCTACATTCAATTTAACAGACTAAAAATAACTAGATATCTTATTTCAGAACATCCTCGTTTATCATAGACATACCATACTATGTGTATTTTTTGTTTAAATATGTATGAAGCAGAGAAAAACGTAATGATTATTTTATTATATATGCAATGTTAAAATCTGTCATGTGTGTGTATATTATAATTGTCATATATTTGTAATGACGAAAAACTGTAATAGTTTAAGTCAATAAAAGTATCTATCTATCTTTATTAGTACATATTCTTTTCATAATAAACTTAAGATTAATATCCCTGCGTTATTTCAACGAAAAATGCACAGGCTATTTTCCGCATATACTAGTATATTGAAAAAAATAACGTTTTTGATTCAACTGAGGGATTAGAACAGTGTTAAAACGTTGTGATCATCAACCACCATCATCATCAAGGACTTGGGAAAGAAATGTGCCGCGTTTGTCGGATAAGGCCCTAAGCATGACGATCCCGTTTATCGGGGTAAATCCTCCGAGCACGCTGAGGACACATAAGAATGTATTCGTCAGTACGAGTTTGGTAAGTCACCGGACTCCTATACATACTTCCCCTATCTAGAGGCGGCGCAAAATATCTTAAAATATATATTGTTGTTTTTGTTGTTAAACAAGCATTCAGTCTTCGTTTTCGTTATTAGGAATAGGGCATATCCCTTGATTCCTATGCATCCTTCCCCTCCCCCACCCCACCGCCTAACCCTCACACTGGAGCAGCTATAAGTAAGATATAATATGTTGATGAGCCGTTAAAAACCCTTAAATTAAGTCAACTGATGCAATATCTGGTCTATTGTAAAATGTATATAAGTATTATTAACTTTGCTTGTATTATTAAACGTGTTTAGAAAGCAGTATATTATTGACAATACTAGCACTATTGTAGTTATACCAGTGTTTTACAGTAACTTACAATTAATGTCGTAGTGCTATAGTATATGTATATGCGTTAAGTATTAGTATGTGTGTTTGTTTTCAGATTTAAAAAATCATTTGAGTATTGTGTGTTGTTTTTAGAATTCATATTGTTTTAAACATGGTATTCATATTGATAAAGTTTTATTTATTAGTAGTATTTGTATAAGTACTATTACCCTTATAATGTATTATGTTTACTGTGTTCTGTGAAAGCTGCATTGCCTGTTCGACTTTTATAACTGTTTTTATTATTATTATTATTATTGTTGTTATTGATATTATTAATAATAATAATATTATTATTATTATTGCGGCGGGGAGCTAACTCCCCGCTGTAATGTTAACAGAATGGTATACCAAAATTGAAGGCCGGCCAGATTCTGAGCTAAACAAAGCACAAGTGGCAGCCTAACAGCATTACAAGTATATGCCTCAACGTAGATAAAGGTGTGCACGAACTGAATGTAATGAGAAGAGCTGACTTAAAATAAGACGAGCTATGTATGTAATAAGAGAACAATAATATTCCAAATAACAATATATCAATTGTGTCTACATAATTTGCCTTGTTTAATAGTTGATCATATTGGGGGAAAACGTTCTGGTTACGGCATTGTTTTATTTGATTTTACTTCAGATAGAACGTGAAAACAACATGATTATTACTTTATTATGTATAATTGTATATAGAAACAGCTATTTGGAAAGTTGTGTAGTAATTCACGATTTCAGTGAATTATTATTAATGATAAGACGGAATGAAGAAACATGTATAGACACACTGGATTGTTATTGTGTTGGAATATAGCATATATAAAAATCTTGTTATCGTTATATCTCCTGTATTTAAGATCGGATTTGCTCAGAAATTGCATAGATTGTATAGTTCAGGGTCTAGTCATGCAAGAACAGACAGGTAGAGGGGCGTTCTGGATCTGAACGCTATGCCAATTGACAAGATACAAAAATTGCAAGAACAACTAGCGTCGGGCGCTATTTTGTTCACCATTTCTATTCATTTTTTCTGCACTTTGTTATTTATGGCATGTTCATCTTATTCAGATTGTGTTCCTTACACAAACCGCGCCGCATTCAGCACTTCTGTGCTTTGATTATTATTACTATTACTATTATTATTATTATTAATTTTATTTTATATATTTTTTTATCTTTTTTTAATTATTTTTATTATTATTATTATTTCAGATATAACCATGTCTGACTACCACCGTGACATATCACTCCGTCTATATGACATTATGGAGAGGGTCGGTGCGTCAGACGGGAACAGAAGGTTACACCAGACTACCGCGATAACGTTTGAGATTATATTCATTATAAATGATCATCTGAATTATACACCTGGGTCAACATTTATATTCGGTAGTTTCTGCGAAGGGACGACCACACCAGGTATGCACTCAGATATTGATGCGTTATTATGTTTTGACAACGTTCCAGTGATAGAGAATATCCGTGACGCTCCTAGAGATGGTTACTCACTACTCATGATTCGTGACGTGCATACACGACCCGGCTATGTCAAACTTCAGCGGGTAACTAACGGAATTCCCCGAACAGTGTATAATATGAATATAGATGATACAATTGATTCTGATCAGAGAGGAAGAATGTGTCTGAAACATGTTTCAATTTATGGAGAGGATGATCGTGTCAATGAACGGAATGGCCCGGCAGATACGATAGTACTACCAAATCTATCGGGCGATATTGTAGTCGCCTACAGATGTTCAACAATACCAGAATGTGCCAATGAGTGGATTAGACGACCACGACCACATGGTTGGCCACCACCGCAGCTGATTGATGAAATGAGAACATCCGGTTGTTTTATTGTAGGAGTTGGACATCCGACCAGTGATGAGAGACATATTGAGTGGAGACTATCGTTCTCTTTACAAGAGAGACAACTCATGTTTAGCCTTAATTCCGTGCAACACAAGTGTTATATTCTCCTGAAGATGATCAAAAAAGATTTGATAGAAACTGTTATCGGAAAATCGATCAGTTCGTATCATTGCAAAACATGTCTGTTCCACGTGATCGAAAAAACAAGCGCGGAGATATGGAGACCAGAACACTTATTTCAGTGTGTCAGACTGTGTTTAATTTTACTATTTACATGGGTATCTGACGGAAACTGCCCTAATTATTTCATTAAAGAAGAGAATATGTTCGACAGAGACGTCCATATACGTATAAAACAACGTCTGATTGATGTATTAAGGAGGTTAATTTCAGACGGCCCTACGTTATTGTTACGGATCAAATGTGATCAGATTGGAAACTTTATAATGGGTGGGGGTAATTATGACCTTAGTGTTAACGCGAACAGAGAACATGTTAACAAAGTAAGTGAGCACTGTGCTGCTAGCCAACGTGACTTTCGAATACAAGTTATTAAACTGTTTATCAGAAATGAGAAAATCGTTAATTGCGTGTTTTTTTCAACGTTGACATGCGCCTTAGAACAGTGTGAGCGTTTACCGACCACGACGGACAGCAGACAAGAGAAGCATTCTGCCAGGTAATCCCATTTCTACATTCACTAGTAGCAAAACAGCTCGTCTCCTTGGCGTTTAGTTTACGTGGTATTCCGTTGATACGTCAGCTGCTGTACGCGAGTGATTTCACACTTCCGTCGAGGTAGTACATGTGACATGACGTCATCACGACTTGTGTATGCCTCTGTTTTGTATAGGTTAGGACAATATGACACATGTGTGCGTCTGATAGAGCGTATAGATGCTGAGCTGAATCCACGTGTAATAACGTCTTGTTCTTGTCAAGTTAAGCAAAGACAAAACGAACTGAGAACTTTCCTTCATCTATGTCCGTTACAGCTCCCTGTGTAACATTCCTGCCATCAGATAAGGCAATAGCCCCGCCATCTCTCCAATACGAGATGTACAGATCGGTAGACACGCCCCCGGGATCCCGGAATGAACAGACGACTACTGGTATGACTGTGCTGTTGTAGACGGGAGATTAATATCTATACTTTTTAAAATATATAGTTTACTCAAAACTAAACAGAAACGTACATAAACAGGTAGCCATTGATAACATGCGATGAGTTTTAGAGAATTATCGTAACCTCGGACACCGCGAGACAGGATATAACCTGCTAGGGTGGGTTTATGTCCAGGAGAATCGCTCTCAAGATGGCTTCCAGTGTTTCATGGAATCCTGGAGGATAAAACCGCTACACAACGCAGCCAAATGGCATCTCTGGAGTCTGGTCACTCGACTTATGAGACAACGACATTGAACATATTAGAAAAGTAGTATAAAAGTCGAACAGGAATTGCAGCTTTCATGGAACACAGTAACCCAAAGACACACAAAAAGACAAACATGAATGGCAATGTTAGAAGGAATAAAGGCATATGACGTCACAAACGACAAAAGGCATTGTAACGGTTAGTGGCAGAACATGCCGCTGGGGATTTTAACCAGTTTTAGGGTGCACCAAACCTCACACTTACCCTACTGTCATCCCAATCAAACGGGACAGTGTAAATAGAGAAATACCCGCAATGAACTACTCTCTAACCAACAAAACAGCATATTAGGCAATATAAGTAAAACACGAAGATGCTCGTGTATATATAAATACAAAAACACAATAGCCTAGAAAGCAACAAAGAAAGTACTCAATGACTTGACAGAAGCCAGAGCAACACTCGAAAAAAAAACACTGTGTATTGTGTTTTGAGTCTTTTGCATATCCTATCCATGTAAAAACGAGGAAATGTTCTCGTTTTGCCTCAGTAGTGCCCAGTAAAAGTGATAACAAACTGTGTTTTGTAAATCCTATCCATGAAAGAAAGATGAAATTTCCTCGTTTTGCAGCAGTAGTGCCCAGTAACAAGCTGTGTTTTGAGTCTATTGTAGATCCTATCCATGTAAACACGAGGAATTTTCCTTGTTTTTTGCCGCAGTAGAACCAAGTAACAACAAACTGTGTTTTTAGTCATGTGTATAAAAACGAGGAAATTTCCTCGTTTTGCAGCAGTAGTGCCCAGTAACAACAAACTGCGTTTTGGATAGCACGTTTTTTTGCAAACTGAAAATTGGGCGGTGTTTATTTGCATGTTTACCCCATATAAAATGCTCATTTATATAGTGAAAAGGGGATTTTATTGGCAAATCCCTTTTTATTCTGGCGTCTCTTAAAGTAACAACAAACGTGCTATCCAAGAGCTAAAATGTGCTCCATGCAGAGGCCACATTGATACGAACGTGGACATTTACTCGCATTTTCATGGCATAATTAATATACAACGTAAAACAATATATGGTATCAATCTTTATTATTAAAATGTATGTACAATGAACAAACACAATCGAATTAAAGTACATGTACAACAGACGGGGAAATTTCCTCGCTTTGCCGCAGTTATGCCAATCCATGTAAAACGAGGAAATTTCCTCGTTTTGCCTCAGTAGTGCCCAGTAAAAGTGATAACAAACTATGTTTTGTAAATCCTATCCATGAACGAACGAGGAAATTTCCTCGTTTTACAGCAGTAGTGCCCAGTAACAACAAACTGTGTTTTGAGTCTTTTGCATATCCTATCCAAGTAAAAACGAGAAAATTTCCTCGTTTTTTGCCGCAGTAGAACCGATTAACAACAAAATGTGTTTTGAGTCATGTGTAAATCCTATCCATGTAAAAAAACGAGGAAATTTCCTCGTTTTGCAGCAGTAGTGCCAAGTAACAACAAACTGTGTTTTGAGTCATGTGTAAATCCTATCCTTGCAAGAACGAAGAAATTTCCTCGTTTTGTAGCAGTAGTGCCCAGTAACAATAAGCTGTGTTTTGAGTCTTTTGTAGATCCATGTAAAAACGAGGAAATTTCCTCGTTTTTTGCCGCAGTAGAACCGAGTAACAACAAACAGTGTTTTGTGTAAATCCTCTCAATGCAAGAACGAGGAAATTTCCTCGTTTTGCAGCAGTAGTGCCCTGTAACAACAAACTGCGTTATGACCATTTTGTAGATCCTATCCATGTAAAAACGAGCAAATTTCCACGTTTTGCAGCGGTAGTGCCAACTAACAACAAACTGTGTTTTAAGTCTTTTGTAGATCCTATCCATGTAAAAACGAGGAAACTTCCTCGTTTTGCAGCAGTAGTGCCAAGTAACAACAAACTGTGTTTTGAGTATTTTGTAGATCCATGTAAAAACGAGGAAATTTCCTCGTATTTTGCCGCAGTAGTGCCAAGTAACAACAAACTGTGTTTTGAGTCATGTGTAAATCCTATCCATGAAAGAACGAGGACATTTCCTCGTTTTGCAGCAGTAGTGCCCAGTAACAACAAGTTGTGTTTTGAATCTTTTGTAGATCCTAACCATGTAAAAACGAGGAAATTTCCTCGCTTTTTGCCCAGTAGAACCAAGTAACAACAAACTGTGTTTTGAGTCATCTGTTAATCGTATCCATGTAAAAACGAGGAAATTTCCTCGTTTTGCAGCAGTAGTGCCAAGTAACAACAAACTGTGTTTTGAGTCATGTGTAAATCCAATCCATGAAAAAACGAGGAAATTTCCTCGTTTTGCAGCAGTAGTGCCCCGGTAACAACAAGCTGGATTTTGAGTCTTTTGTAGCCGCAGTAGAACCAAGCAACAACAAACTGTGTTTTGAGTCATGTGTAAATCCTATCCATGTAAAAAAGAGGAAATTTCCTCGTTTTGCAGCAGTAGTGCCCAGTAACAACAAACTGCGTTTTGAGTCTTTTGTAGATCCGATCCATGTGAAAAAAACGTATCGGATTCTCCCGAAGATGTTGTATTATTGATACAATCATGTTCGAGATCAGACTATGTTTACGGACACATTGGTCAATACGACGAAATGTATATGTTGTATGAATTCTTCATGAATTCTTCTATGTAACTTTCTTTCTGTAATTTCTAAACCTAGCACATTTTTAAGAAGGTTTACAGTGCAATGGTGTTTTCCTTGGCCACGGAGTTGCTAATAAATAGAGCATGGCTTTATTACACCCCAACATCGCAAGTTATGTGGTACAATTATAGATCTATTAAGTTATTGGTAAAATGCATACTTGGTAGAATGCATGACGTATAAAGCTTATTTACATGAAATAGAATAGTTGTTATTTTTTTTAAGTCAAAATAACAAATAAAATGGAAAATATTTTAAAAACGGATTTGCGTCATTTTTGTGAATTTTAGGGGGTTCAGATTTGCGAGTTTAAGGAGGATTAATTCAAACAAATCTCTAAAGTGTCTCCCAACCCTACCCTTTTGGTGAAAGGCAGGATTAATCCTCCATGGAACGCTTCTTGTTGGTGAAAACGTCCTCCGTTTAAAACGTAATATAAAACCCCTTAAAAAAAGAAAGGAAAACACAAACAACACTTAATTGAATCAGAACATTTTCATTTTGTCAATACATTTACGTAAGCACAGCACAGCATACATTAACATTTTGCAATCAGAAAACGGAGGATTAATCCCCGACCCTATACCATAAACATTTCGAAAATGTTGACTTGTACATTAAATGAAAATTGTTTTAATGTTTTAAGAAAGCAGTCAATGGAGGATTAATCCTCGCCCCCAAATCCATATGTTCCGCAGTTATTTATTGTATTTTTTTCGAACATTTATTAGTTGAGAATACTTTCAAGAATTTCAAAAACAAAAGTTATGATTAAGTTTCCATCTATGAAACAAATTAAAAAAGTAAGACTTTTCCAGAAAACAAACAGAAGGAGGTTTAATCCTCGCCCTTTTTTTCATGTGTTGTGCAGGTATTTATTTCGAATATGCATTAGTTGAGAATACTTTAAAGGGAATGTAGCGACACAGCCAAACAAGCTCTGTTATTGAGAGTTCTGAAAAACTTCGAAAAAGGTGAAAGAATTATCAAAATCGGATGATAAACAAAAAAGATATGACCATTTAAAGGTTGTTCTAAAACGAATATGGGAGCCGCCATTTTTAGAACTATGATGTCATAGTTCCATATTACCATATATCGAATATTGATAAATATCATTTAAAACGAAGAAAATCACTGCAAATGAATGATTTGTTTTACTGGTCATATAAAGCTTTACTGCCATTAAGAATTACATATTTTTCATACAGTTGTTGTCATTTTTTCCCTATAAATCAGTAAATTTTCATATTTATAAATATTCCATATATGGTCATTTAGAACCGTGATGTCATAGCTCTCAAAATGGCCTCTTCCATATCTGTTTCAACAGAAACTTCAAATGATCATATCTTCTTTGTTTATCATCCGATTTTGATCATTCTTTCGCACTTATTCAAGTATTTCAGAACTCTCAATAATACAGATGGTTTGGCTGTGTCGCTACATTCCCTTTAAGCGTTTCAACACACCATGTATAAAACAATTTTTTTTTCCAGAAAGCAAAGAGAACGGAGGATAAATCTTCGTCCGCAAATGCATGTATTGTGCAGTTATTCATTTCGAACTCGCATGAGAATACTTTGTGTTGAGAATACGACAAGAATTTCAAAAACAAAACCGAGACTACTACTACTACTACTGCTGCTGCTGCTGCAGTAGTAGTTGTAGTAGCATAAGTAGCGGTAGTGGTGGTAGTAGCAGCGGCAGTAGCAGCAGCAGAAGCAGTAGTAGTAGTAGTAATAGTAGTAGTAATAGTAGTAGTAGTAGTAGTAGTAGTAGTAGAAGTAGTAGTAGTAATAGTAGTAGTAGTAGTAGTAGTAGTAGTAGTAGTAGTAGTAGTAGCAGAAATAGCGGTAGCGGTTGTAGTAGCAGCAGCATTAGCAGCAGCAGCAGCAGCAACAGTAGTAGTAGTATTAGTAGCAGCAATGATAGTCAGCATCGAATTAGTAGTATCTGGATGTATGTGTCCCGGACTGTTACAAAACTTCAACATCTTGTGTTCTACAGCTATGCCTGTTATCCTGCAATATAGGACATGTTAATGGACACTTCAGCAGTGGCATACACAAATGATTAACTATACATGTATATATATAACGACGAATTTCCGTACGTTTGTACCTTTAATGTGAATCAAACACAATGTCTGTAACATGGACACACCAGATGCGGATTCAGGCGAGGGTGGCGTGTCCCTAAACCGTCTATTCCACTCTTATATCTGAGAATTGTTTACTAGTATATACAATTATATCGACCGCACAGCAGTTATATAGTTCATATCATGGCGGATACGGAGACCCAGGACCACCTCCATTGGCCCGTATGATATTTCTGAAGGTACATTGTCAATTCAAATAATCAGTTTGGGCGAAACTTTTGATCATATTATTTTAAAGTAGCTATCCCGCCAACAACAGCCAGTTTTTACAACTTAGGTACACCGATTCTAAACCTACTGATGAAGAGGTATATGTATATATATAACTTACATATTTTGAAAATCGACACAATTCAAACGGCTTCAACCAACCAGACCAAACCCCAAAACTGGAGCATCGAATTAAGAGTTGCCAACTTATAATTCATTTTACGCATATTCAATCAATGTTTTTTAAGAACCCTTGAAAAAATACTTTTAATCGGCAAATATAGATAGATAGATAGATATATTTTATTAAACCAAAAGACAATAAACATGTCCATGCGTTATAGCTAAGCTAACATATCAATCAATGGCAGACATACAGTCATAATAATTTACATTAGAATATGACCTGAACATCTGGATAGTGTTTTAAGTGAAATTGTGCAGTTATTTGGCGGGTTAGTTTCTTTTAAACAGAGACAGTATAGTAGACAACTCGCTTACTGGTCTGCTCAAATTTATTTACACATTTTCGGACCAGCCACCAGGGAGATTAAGCTGATTTCGTCACGTGTTCAACCCTTTCCCACATATAAACCGCTGAATAACCATGTTGCATTATTGAAATTACTATGGACGCACTCTAAAATGCAGACGTGTTTTTAGATTCTATTTTGTTTTCATGTAGAAAGTATCCATTTCACATGCCACTATACCTAACACAGTTTGCCAAAACCGCAATTATATGATTCGGAGCAGCCTCAAGTTCCGATAGTCTACGAAAGTTAGCGAGTTTGTACGATATGGATACTGTCAGGTAGCAGTGAATAGTTACTTTGAAATTCTCACTTTTGTAACGCAATCGCACAGGCAGTGTTACAAATGTGTGCTCAAAATGCATAAATGCATAGCATTATGGAGCGGAAAGAAGTTTTATGTCGTGAAAATAATATGGTTAGTAGAAAACATCCTTACTGATGTTATTGAGGATGTATTTTAGGGAGACGGGGTTTTAGGATTTGTACTACGGGGAAGAATGTGGCTGATGTAAAGAGAAACATTTCGGGAATTGCGCTTGATAACCAGCCTTATTTCTTAATAGTGTTTAAGCTCATGTGACATTTTTTTATAATTTAAAACTTAACTACAGTTCTTCTCCAGATCATTTTTGTCCTCTGTAGCATTTTACGCTTGCATTAAACATTGCATGTTTGTATGTGTTTGGTTTAACAACAACCATGTTATATACCGCCATGTAAGAAGCTCATACTGTATATCACTATATGACAAGAACATGTCTAAAAAAAACTACAGCGAACTAAAACATAATCGAAAATCAAAACAGTTACGGTTTTAAGTGCACTGAGTATATAATCGCAAGAATGCATTCCTAACTTTATAGGGAATATGTGAATTGAAATCAAGTATTTTCTGTGTATACATTAAATAATGAATTTAATAAAGAAAGTGTTGTTGATTGAACATGCTTGTATATGAGTCAGTGGCTGAAAGGCCCTATCCCACCATCAACAGGTAAAGTTTACAACAGATGTATACCCTTTCTAAACCTACTGACGACGATATATATATTACCAACTCATAATTAATTTTACTTATATTCAATCGCGTGTAGTTTAAGAACCCGTGAATAAACCTATACTTTTAATCAGCACATATACATTATTGTATGACCTGAAAATATGTATAGGGTTTGGATAAACGATTTTGTAGTGAATTTTGCAGTTATTTGGCGATGTTAGAGCCTTTGAGACATAACCCTTCAAATTTCTCTCAATTACAATTTATCGTTTGGGGGCTGAAACCTGTGAAATATTTTATATAAATTGTGTTATTGCTGCGTATTTTCAAGTAACAAGACATTTTATTGTATTAACCGGGGCGAGAGGAGAGCAAGGTTAATCCGACTCCGTATATTGAAATGATACATTATATGGACAGTTTACGTGTACAATTAACTGTATACATAATGATAAATATTTCTTTGTTTGTTTTTAATATTTTATTCAGACATCAAGAGTACATCAATTATCATATACAATTTGCAAATGAGAAAAGGGGAGAATTAGAGGAAACATATCTACTTTGTTTAACAATTTACCACTCGCACACTTTATAAAAATGTTAACGATAGACAAATACACAATATGAAAACCTTAATTGTTCAACATAGTTTGAACAATATTCCATATTGCTTTAATATGATTTGACTTCAGTATGGGGTATATGTATGTTGAGTACAACTCAAGATTTCTAGATCGTTTTAGTTCTTCAATACATATTGCGACATTAGGTAGACATGTTTTAATCTGCATGAGTTAATATATTTTTTGTAAATAAGTAAAAAATATATATACGAGGGGTGATCGAGAAATAATGAGACTGTTGCTGTAAAAAATATATCTCTTTATAAAATGTCTTAATATCCCCATGAAATACACTTTTATACCTGATCTACAAAATAAATAAATTATATTTAATTTGAAAAATATATAAGATGCTTTTGGTGTTGTTATGTTTACCCACTTACGCTAGACCGGGGCAGTAAAATGTATGTACACTTTAATAACTTTGATCTTTACGAATACATCATTATAATATCTGAATTAATTCACCGATTTTACCGCGACATCGTCTGCTTGTTGAATGACGTCATTTGTGCCGTTAGGCCAAACTTCAACGTCATATTTCTTTCCGTTATCTTAAAATCGGCAAAACAAGCAACCGTTACTTAGCAGAAGATCATTTTAAAAATGACGTCAACTGATTCAAAGGAAAATCGCGCAATTTTAAATTTGAATTATCAGTTAGGCAAAACACCTACACAAACCTATGAGATGATGCAGAGAGCGTCTACGAGACCCACAGTTTCCCGTGCACTTGTTTTTATATGGCATCGACGTTTTAAGGAAGGACGAGTCACTTTAGAAAATGACGAGGGGCGCGGAAGACAGATGATAATCGACGCAACGTTAGTGGAAACGATTAAAGAAGTTGTCTATGGTGATCGACGTGTAAGGGTCAGATACATATGCGATCAGATTTAGTTACGGAACTGTTCATAAGGTTTAAATAAGACATATTGGACCAGTGGATTCAGCGAAACAAATGTGTATCTCATGTATGGGAGAGTACTTCGAAAAACGTTAGGATAACACAACATCAAACTCATGACATTGACGTCGTACGTCATTGAGAGGCTGCCCCGCTCCCGTGTCAAGGTACCTCCGCTGTCATTTTAAACACACATTTATTGATATTTGTAGTGTTTGCGGAATAAAGAGTGTGCTTTATTTTGTCGTAAGTTTCATTTTGATATTTCAAATACTTTTTGAGTTATAAGATCAGTCTCATTATTTTTCGATCACCCCTCGTATTATAATATCTGAAATAGATAAGCATTCTGGGCCCAAAAGAATATTGTTGGGGTTCATTTCAACTGAGATTTCACGATTGTCTCTTAATTGGTAAAATAAACGTATTAATACATTCTTTGACCACTTGCAATCATAAAACAAATGAATCATTGTTTCTTTTGTGTTATTACAAAGTGGACATAATTCTGTTTCCGACAATCCGCGTTTATATAGTCTCGCATTTGTAAACATAGTTCTATGGAATAGTTTATATTGAAGGCTTTGCAGATGTGCGTCATCAGCTATACGAAAAGGTTGATTGTATAGTATTTTCCAGCTATCTCTACTCAGAACTTATTATAAGATTTAACAAGTCTGGATAAAACATTTTATTTAATTAAACTGTTTTGCTTTTTTTATACATAAGTATACATGTAGTGACATAAACATATTACATAATCAAACAATGAATAAATCGTATGTGTGTATAATTTAAAGCGGATACATCGGACGTTGGGGCATTTGTTGATGTTCTTTTCTAATAAAAGAACACTATTAAATTACCAATTTAAAACGTGAAACGGTTCAAATAAATAGGTTTCCTAAAATATAGGCAGACATAGCAATAAGTAATAGCTGCTACGCGGAGCACCTCGACGATATATACACAGGACGCTCGCTTTAAAGGTCTAGACTTTTTGTGCAGAAATTACACCCCACCCCACAAACCCAACATGTAATTAGTAGGAAATCAGTGTGTTACGTAACACTTACTGATAAAGGTCAATAAAACACTAACTAATAAGGGCCAGTATAAAACAGTGGAGTCGCAAAATATGCTGTGAGAGGCCCTAATCAATGCAGTGTGGTATATAGACTTTTGTTGTTTGTACACATGTGAATGAGTATTTTAAGAAATGAATAGAAAAACGATCTTTAATAAACATATAAATGTAAATTTAATTATGTAATGGCATAGCCACTTACAGGTAAGCCAACAGCTTTAAATAATTACAATTACAGTTTATGCTTCTAAAATTATTTTTATTTTCATTTCATAATCTTTAAAAATAAAACTCATAATTATTCGGGGGATCTGAAATAAATAAATGAGAAGACAATCAAACATTAAAGCTTGTATATCTTTTTTTTATTAGATTTATTTTAAATAATTTATATAATCAAAACACATAATAAAATGACTTATACAAGCTTAATAGACTGTAAGAACAGTCTGTCTACCGAGTATACATCTGATAAAAGTGATTTCAGTTTTCAACAGTGTAGGGATATTAAGGCTTTTGTTTTGTTTTCTCTTTAAAAAAAAAACTACATAAAAAAACAAAAAAACAAAATCATTTTTAAATTTAACTTGAAAGTAATACACAGGATCAACTTCTGTTTTTAAATTAACCATAAACACTTTATTCAATAAATTATAACGTATTTAATAGAATCTAATATCTGTATTATGTACTAATGAAGTTTATTTATTGACAGCTTGTCAAATAAAGGTTAATTTTAAAGCCAAATTCTCTATATCTCTGACGGGACCGCATGTTCGTTGTGACATATATTTTTTTATTTTCCATAAGTTGTGAACACCTGCTGACTTTGTTGGTATTTCCTAATTATTTTATTGCCCACAATTACGACTGGAATACACGGAAGACTAGGCCTTTTAGAACGCATTCTATTACGATTTTTTTACCGCCACGTTTAAAATTGCTATCTCTAGCGCGTAACAATAGTTGGGATAGATATACCTTGTCGGGTCTTTTATTTTAAATGTTCAGTGTAAATTCTTTTAGTGGTCCATGTCTTATTTAGTTTAATTTTATCAATTTAATACAGAAATAATGCTCTTGAACAAGTCTAAAAACTTACAAATCCTGAATTACTACCTTGCGTTTATTTGCGTAAAGTTTATCTATAATAGTGTATAATGCAAACTGTTAAAGATAACAGTAGGTCTGCGTTTATTCAAAGTAAGTTTACATCGAACAGCACGTAAAAATGTAACCCAAGTGATGACTTTCTTTACTCTTCAAGTGCATTACACGCATTGCATGTATTACACGCCATGACTAAACACGAATTTTAATAATATTGTGTGGTTTTAAACTTTCATTTATTTCTATTTTTTTTTAGAATGATGTCCTATGTGGCATTATACAAATTAATGTATGGCTTATTTCTAGCTACGCGTTATATGTAGTACTTGATATTTTAATTCGCATACGAATGAATCCGCCCGTGCATCCCTTATCCGTATGTCTGTGTATGTCAAAACAACGATATATATTTTATTAATACCACAATGCACTTGACCGATTTTCAAAAACTACCACTCATTTTCTTAGTTAGGACATTTCCAAGTTAAAGTTAAATATTTAAAATTAACAGTTTTTGTTTCCCTCTAAATAAAGTTGTTTTTACATTGCAACAGCTGGCAGTGAAAAATAAAACTCGATATTTCACATTATCCAGAGTCCTTATATATAAGGACCCTGCATTAAAAATTGAAATTCAAAATCCTTATTTGCGCTGTCCTTGAATTTAGCGCGGTCCTTTAAATCCCAAGCGCGGTGCTTTGATTTACTCGATTCATGTTGCTTAATTTTATCGTCTGACACATACACCAAAACCAGACCCTCTACACAGGATGTAAGTCACGCGCTATCGGTGTAAAATACTACACGTCAAGGACAAGTGTGTACAGTTGTATAAACCAGCCAAATCAGGCAGAGATACGGTGTTGTCGCATTGCGTTAGCTGTGTATCACTCGACTTTATTGTTGATCATTATTATGTCCCGACAAACAAAACTTGATGGGATTAATTAGATAAGATGAAGCGATGTGACATAATTGATTGGATAATGTGATTTAATTACATGATAAGTGATTATTAAGGAGTTGTTAAACAAATATGATGTTTTGATGTTCGTCGGCTCTCTGCGTGGATCGTCTGCAGTTTGTAAGTATTAATTTGTTGCAGATTATTTTAATTACTAGATACTTTCAGAGATTAGTTAATATCTTTAATTAATTAAGTTAATTAAGTTAAACTGGGTTACTTTGCAATAAAATGCCCGATGTTTTTATTAATTTATCATAACAAAATGTCGAAGCAAAGTAGTAAGAGACCCTTAGATGGGGGAATTGGCAAGTTTTTTGTGGTAAGAAATGTTGAGGCTGCACCTACTGTCTGTGACTCGGCCTTGTTTTCTGATGGTATATACTAGCTATAAATTTATTATTCTCTGAAAAATAGTCAAGCTGCGCTGTTCTCCGACAGCTCTTGTTAAATAATCAAATGGCGGTCAGATTTACAAAAGGTAAAACTAACTATTTCTTCTTTTTCTCACAGGCAAGGACATGGGAATCAGTGTGTTAAACAATTTAAAGCGTGGAGAGAATGACAAGTCAGAGTCGGAGCGATTCATCCAGGATGCCATACTGACTATAGGGAGACAGGTACAGGCACCAATTTTACAAGATCTACAGCAGTCACCGTGGTATTCCATCATGATTGATGAAACTACAGACATCCAGGTGGTCAATGAAATGATTGTGTATGGCAGGTACTAAACATTTATTTACATATTAATTGTGCTTTTGTGAAATATATTTTATAATGATAATGCTTTAAGAATTTGCCTATTAAATATTCATTAATAATAAAATAGAACATTTTATTTTCGAAATATTCATAACAATGTGAACATAACCATAACAAACAAGAACTCAATAACATGTATATTTCTAAAGGTATCTGAAGGTTGGACAGAGTCGCACCGAGTTTCTACGCATGATACCATTGAGGAACGGCACAGCGGCCACTATTGTGGAAGCACTTCTTGACTTTCTGCAGGACACCAACCTCCCTCTGAAGAAGATGTGCGCTATTGGCAGTGATGGGGCCTCTGTCATGGTAGGAAAGAAGAATGGCGTTGGAGCAAAGCTGCGGGAGTTGGTACCCCACATACTATCTAATCACTGCGTCGCCCATCGGCTTGCCTTGGCAGTAGGACAGTCGACGAAAGATATCGCGTACCTGAAGACGTTTAAAAGTGTATTGGACCAGCTCCACAGGTTTTACAAATACAGCTCTGTGCGGACAGCCGCCCTTCACCAAATCCAGGTAAATTAAAAAAACATAGTTTCATGTAATTTTTTTTTGATATTGCTCAGTGTTAACACAATAAATAATATATATATTTGTTATAAATACATCTAATGCAGGCTCTTTTCATTTAATTGTTTCCGAAGCTTTAATGATTTTTCATATGCATCTGCCATACTTGCAAGCAGCATTATTTATTGTTATGTTTTATAGGAACTCTATGATGACAAGACCCTGAAGCTGACCCAGGCGAAGGATGTTAGGTGGCTGTCCCATGACTTGGCAACCAACACACTGCGGAAGTGTTTTCCAGCAGTTGTAAGCAGTTTGGAGAGAGAGGCCCATGAACGGGACGATGCGCAAGCACTTGGACTTGCAACATTCGTCAAATCTTACAAGTTCATCGGCTCCCTGCTAATGATGTGTGATGTCCTTCCACACATGTCTGCACTGCCAAAAGCAATGCAGGTAAGTTCTTTGAACATTTAATTATAATGAGGTTTGCTGATCAAGAAATATGTACTGTTTAATATATTTATATTACTAAATGAATAAAAAAAAAGAAAAATATATTTTATGATTAAAGAATGATGATTAAAGAATGTAATAATTAGAAAATGTTTAGACTCATGAAACGCACACATACTAAATCATATTTATTGTTTAGACTCGAGATGCAGTGTACACTGTCATCAGACCACTGGTTAACGGGACAATATCCATCATACAGCAGCTGAAGGCACAACCAGGGGAGCACTACGGTGGAATGGATGACACCATCTCAAAGCTGCAGGATCAACAGTTTGATGTAAGACGACCGACAGAGTCACAGATGGCGGACTTCCACACAAATGTAAGTCAGCTTATAGATACATGTACTCATAAACAACTGCTTCCATTTTAAGTATAAAATCACATAAATAAATAATATAAAATAATAAATAAAAACAACAACAGCATAAACTTTATTTTAAATCAGGTCACATCAACATGATTGATAAAGAACAAATGACTATAATATTTGTGTATTAATTTATTTTATTTATTTAAGGTGTACACCAAGTTCCTCAACAACATAGAGAACAACCTCAGGGATAGATTTCCGGACCTACCCATGATTGAACACGTTGGTCAGTTCAACACCGCCCAATTCCCAGATGATGAAGAGGATCTGGCAAGCTATGCCAATGCTGAAATAAAGGTAAATTGAACAATAATGATAACCATAATTTGGCTTATCGTGTAATATTATTGTGAGAACCATAGTTTGGCTTATCGTGTAATATTAATTGTGAGATGTATGCATTTTGTATTTGCTACTGAATTGAACGTTATAATTTTAATTTTGAAATTAACTTTCTGTTAAAATTAATTTTCTTTTCTTTAGACGCTAGCCAGCCACTTTCACCTGGACGAGCACAGGACTGAGTTGGAGTGGCGCCAAGTCAAGGCAGCGATCAGGGCTGACCCAGCAAAGACAAGCATGGCACCAGAAAAAAACATGGAGTGGATTGCTGGGAAGCTGGAAACATCTCATCCCAACATGTCCCAGATTGCTGCCATTGGCCTGCTGCTCCCTACTTCAACAGCTGACTGTGAGAGAGGATTCTCCACCTTAAAGTGAGTGAAAACAGAACACCGTTCAACGCTTAGCAACAAAGTTTTGAACAGCCTCATTGCAGTCTCGGTGCAGGGCCCATCTCCAGCAGACATGGACTACGACAAGTGTGTTGAAGACTGGCACAAGTCATCAAACCGAAGAACCTCTCTTCCATAAAGAAATTTAAAAGTGCCATGAACTTGCTTATTGTGATGTGCTTATTTTATCCATGTTAAGAAAGATTTGCTTGTATATTGTTTCTGTTGAGTTGTGTTCTGTACATTGTTAGATATGTTTTTGTTCTGTTCTGTACAATTGTTCTGTTTGTCTATTACTTGTGGATCTAACTGAATGTGCTGTTTTACTAAATTTTGTTGTTAACTTAAATGTGCTTTCTTTTCTGTATAATGTTTTGTCTGTATATTACATGTGGAAATGAGTTAATAAAATACTATTTTACTGTATAATTATATTCTCTTTAATATAGTTCTTCCCCATCTTCAATTTATAATTAAAAATCATCTCGGGGCATATGGTGCACCCTAGAATTGGAAAATAAATCGACAATATAATATAGTGACAGATAACTTATCACCCCTTATTGGCAAAATAGACTCGTCCACCCGTTGTCTAAATAACAGCTGGTGCATCTGGTTTAGCATCTGGTGGTTTAGTGTATTAGTGGGCGTTTTTGACACTTTGAAAAACGTATTAATACAGTCGGTATATAGAAGATGGATTTAAAAGAGATGAAACGACTTACATTTCACAGGTAAGCATTTTTATATTATTTTTTTGTTTCTTTTTATTTAAGTTCTACACTGTACATGTTTATTTATGTTAGTTATTTTACTAAATATTTTATCTAAGAACAGTGTATGTTATCATGGTTATTATATCTACTGTTATGAGAGAGAAATACACATATCTAAAAGTGTGTTTTAAAACTGAGTAATAAGAGATTTGTATTGTATTTTACTGCTCAAGCGTATGTTTAAGAAAACTTCACGGGTGATCGGGAATATTGACATGTTTATATGCGTATATATAGGTATTAATATGCATTCATTGTTTTCATTTTTACTAATTCTCCAATGTCAAGATCGCCATGTAATATTAATAATTCATAATTAATAATTAATAATGTTCATAATTTTAATTGGAACATATTTTGCTTGTCTATTTGATCTATTTGATTTTCACTTCTCTCATGGTGTTTTCAGAAGTGCCTGATTCTCTTATCTCTACAACCGCATTTCCCTGCATATAAATGAACGAACACGGCTTATTTGTGGCAAAACTTACGTAAACATGTTGCTCGATGACAATGCATTTCCACTCAATCTGAAGCATGGTAAATGGCGGAATCTTACCAAGGCGACGAAACACGCAAAAACATACATGCCATATATTATAAGAACTATCTATATCCTAACATTCAATGACGGGGACAATTGCATGCATTCGCACTTGGCACTACATTCAAGCTTTAGCTGTTAAAAAAGGAAATCCTAAGACATGTCAGTTTAACTGCTATGAAGAGATTAGATGGGAAGACATATTCATGTTCAAAAATAACGTGGCAGAGTGAAAAAGTAAACTTTGTTTTTCGTCATAATACGGCCAGAACTGTTTCTCTCAAATCAGTAAAACAAAACACAATTTCAACATGTTTTTCATGGCTATATATTTGCGATGAAAGTTTTGTGTTTGCAGTGTACATCGCGCGAATACCAAACTATTCATGTTCATTTGCACAGCGGTTTTTGTACAAAGATATTTAAAACGAGAAAGTTCAAAATGGCCACTGATTCGGTTAAACATTAATCGGGGCATTTACCTTATTACGGTTGAAGCACACGCACAGTACACATTGTATATCAACAGATGAACAAACACAGTTTATTTGTGGCAAAACTTACGTAAAAATGTTGCTCGATGACAATGCATTTTCTCACAATCTGAAGTAAATGGCGGAATCTTACTCAGGGGACGCAACATAAACATGCAACTTATATGCCATTTGTTACTATAGGATGTATATCCTAATATTCATTGATGGGAAGCACTGTAAATTTGCGATTTCAAGTTTCAAGTTAAAGAAACGATGATTTAAATGGCTTGTTGGTGATTGTTGAGCATTGTTGACAAGTGTGAAATATAAAAACTAAACTGTACGCATGAATCAGCGACAGTTTGGTATTGAATCCTGCTTCTCGTTTGTCAGTTTGCGTGTTTGCTTTTGTGTTTTGTGGTTGACTGTAGTCGTTGAATGCTACTTCACCTGTACGATCTTTTTATATCTTTCTTTTTTTTGTATTTACTACAGTGGCCGTGTTGGGAGATCGCTGTTGGTTTAAGTTCTCATGGTACGAATGGCGGGTTTGGTAGAAACATATTTAAAATTAGCACTCTGTCAAACGTGGTCTATGAAGAATGTTCAAATATAACCCTGCAGTTGAACCACTGCTGTTGAAACAGTAGAAAAATACATTACAGTACATTCAAATACAGCAGACAACGTGGACTCGCCGTTGTTTCAACAATGTGTATGTTTACACGGACATTCTGTCAAAAGTAATTGCAGAATTTCTACCAGAATACATGATTCGCTAGACCGACACAACTTTAATACAATATCGTACCTGAATTCCTTCAACACTTCCATTTTATAGCCATATTCCACAAAACAACAGAGATATAGCACGCACACGCCCAACCGCCATTGTAACTCAAGTTGTTTACTGCCAATACTGCGCGACAACGTCATAAAATGACAAAAATACGTCATAGTTGGTTAGTACGTCACGCAACGTTTTCGTATGGGACTACTAAGATTCCTATTGGAAAAGCAACGTTCCCAGAAAATCCCGTGGATATTTCAGCGGTTCCAACAAGATTTAGTTTAAAATAACAGCGTTACTAACTTAGTTCACTTGATTGTCGTGTGTTTATGCTAAATCTGAATTGAACTATCGCCTGTATGTTTTGTTTGGCTACACAACCGTTGCACGGTTCCGCAAATATGGGAAATTAGTGATTGGAAATTGGCTATTGGAAATTGGTATTTCACTATCATAGCATTCTTAAGTGTAGAAAAAATCCCAATCTGAAGCGAGTTTTTGGCGTGAAATTGAACTCATGCCTAAACCTCATTCAGTTCGGAGTAACACTATCTATTCATTGTATCGGCAAGTTGTATCTGTGCTTTTGGGAAACTGGAAATACAATTTGTGAAGACAAAACAACGGTTAACGTGATACTCTGAAATTTATTTACATGATTAAATGTATCTGCTGTTACAATCATACAGTTTATTTACAACAAATAGACTCTACATAATGTTCAAGCCTGCCAGCCACGGCAAATTCACCAAGTGTTTCAAGTCCAGTCTGATTTTAACGTCTGGTTCCAAGCAGGCAGGCAGGAACTGTCTCGCTTCGTCGGAAACGTGTCTGTAGAAAATTAAGCAGTCGACAGCTCCGTTAGTGTATAGCTCCCATGAAACGCTTGTGGCGTGGAGTATCGAGTACGTTAATATTCCGATTGTCCACACGATAGTCCGAGTTGGATAGAATCTGTCATCCTTTAAGACTTCCGGGGAATAATATGCCTTCGTTCCAGCGTTGGCCATTTTCGTGTATTGTTTAACATGGGCACACTGCCTAACATCGCACAACTGAATCTAATTTGTCCCTGGATTGAGTAGCACGTTTTCCAGCTTTAGGTCCATATGTGTTAATCCGGCCATATTCTGCATGTCGATTGCAGCCCGAACAATTTGAGCTACTATGTATGTCCCTGTAACATGATTCGTTCAAAAACCAGTTGGCAAAAACGTAATCGTACAAGTCGACAGACATGTACTCCAAAACCATGACGCATGTCCCTGTTTGCATATCTGCTTCACACGCGATCATTTTGTTGACTCGCGTTAACCCAGAGAATTTGAACCACATATTATGAATGATTTCACGAGGAAAATCTCGTTTGCTTATGTTCCACGCTGCCCACTTTATAGCCACCAATTTTGCGTCAGATTTTCTGGCTGCCAGGAAAACTTGCCCCTCGACTCCTGCTCCCAGTTGTCTAACCGTGTCGTACTTTCTCAGAATAGTGAAAGGCATGATGTCGATGACAGCAGACAGAAGACCACGTGTATTGACCGAAGTCACAAACTAAATTGGTAGAAAACGCGAGGGCTTGGCCTTATATACCATAGCACAACTAATCAAAATCGTTTAATTGTTTAAGTTCAATATAAGGCTCGAAGCAAAGATACTATTAACAAATGGAATCACTCCCATAACACTTTCTCGAAACCCCGAGGCGAACCCATTGTAACATGGCGAAAAGTCATATTCAATGTTTGGCATCGGAGTAGACAACATTCATTCTGTTACACAAGCGTGAGACTGTTCACACACATTGTTAAAGCCTCGAACCGCTAGTAATCCAGACATCATAAGGCGCCTTCCAAATTGACCGTTTTGAATTCAGAACCCAGTTAGCTTTTACTTCTGCACAAAATTTACTTTTAATATTGGTTGATCTACTTAATACGAATTTACAGACGTTATGTGTAGCGGGGTTAACGTTTTTGCTGTACTCCCCAATTCCCAATTTAAAAATTCGTCGCTCCCAATCAAAGTAAGCACGTCAGCTTCCAAGTCAATGTGCTGGGGCCTTGTTAACAGAAATGTATTTCCAGTTTTTTTGGTAGTCGTCTGCACATCGCATTCCTGGTAAAAAACGTTGTCAGTTTCGTTAACAGTAAATTTGGTATTCATCCCTGTAGTTGGTAAGAGCAAACTGAACGTTACTGGTGTGATATACCTTTTTATATATCATCAACAATACTGCATTGTCGTGAGACTGAATGCTGTATTTCTAGTTATTTACAAGATTGCACATTGTATTGCTAATCAGTGCTAAAAGAGAAGATGGACGTACTCCCGTTGCCGCTTGAACTGAGATGGTATATCTACTGGAAACATTTCGTTCCGTTGGTCACGATTAATTCGAAATTGAAAGATGAACTACAGCTGAAATGGCTCGAAGTTCGTCTCGAAAGAGTTAGACGAGAGATGTGTGGAGATAATTCCGAGCAGGGGTTTAAGACTCTAAAAGACGTGTTAATGACAATCGGAGGGATCAACTTGAAGAACGAGAGAGCTCGACGTAGATTTTATATTAAAGCAGTCACTTGCATCGGCGAATCTGAGACAAAAATCATTGCCACACGACGGTGGATGTTTAGTTTTGCGGGCTTCAATTTCGATGATATTGAAAGAATCAAACTATACCTAGGAGACAATTTTGTGATATTTTCAACATATTCATATGTAACTGATCGTGTGTCCCAACCGCATCTTTGGGGATATTTGCTACTAACATCGAACAGAACTAAGCAGTATGTCAGACGTTATATTGTTGGAAGAAAATGTAATCTCAGGCCATTTAGCAGTCCTATGACGGAGGATTTAGATGACTATTTCAGCAAGATCGGAACGGTACAGCAGTTTGGCGATACAACATGTCATGATAAAATCTGTGAACGCACAAGATGGTTGAGAAAACAAGTTCAAAAATGTATCTACTGGAAATAAAATCAAACGCAAACATCATTGAAGTTATTTCTTGTTTAATGTATCTGACATAACACATCTCTTTGGTAAATTCCGGCTTTTAACTCGAATAACACCGTTTTCAAAGTCTGTATATCTTTCGATACATTCCACTACTCCAGCGCCATAATTGATCCGTCTGTACATTTTCATCAACAAATTATGGTTAAAGTCCCTATTGTTATGAGCATGGCCTTCGAAATTCCCGGCTTGTGTCGTCTGATGAACGGCCAAAACTGTTTTTGTCGCATCAATCACAATATGCTTTTTTCGTCGTGCATTGAACACTAACCAGTTGTCGTAAGCTCTACACCCTATCACAACTTCTGCTATATCATTCCAAGGATAGGAACGTGAGGTAATAAAGTAGTCTTCGGCGTAACCGGTAAAAAGTTTACCTCTACTTTTAGCTACTGTCGATATATTTCTCCAATAAGAACCTTCTTCTTCCGTGACGTTGTCGACATTAGTTCTTTTACCAACAATTAGGATCGGTTGTGTTAGATCAACGCCGGAATTTATTATAAAAATTAAAGTCTCTACCAGTGTGTTTGTAAACAAAATATCCCCATTACAGTATGCGTAAAACGTCGAATTGAACGCATCATGCCATAGCGTCCTTATACACGTACTTTAAAACCGGAATGCCATCTGCGGCGGCCACTCTAATAGGAAAAACTTCCCAACCTAGTTTACGGCCCTCTGCCACGCCAGTTTCATTTGTAAAAAGCACGGGAATAATAAAGGGGCGCAGCGACAGCCAATTTAAAAATGTCGCGCTGTGCACCAAATGTTTCTCAGTATTGTCATTCCACGATGTGAACAGTGTCAAAAGTGATTCTTTCTTTAACATTGCTGGCCGATCTATCACAATCTCAAGTTTCAATTTGTGAGCTGAACTAGCAGCTTTTGGACTTTCTGTGTACAACGCTGAAACAAAGACTACGATGCCAACACATAAAAGTTTCGCTCTTAAGGGGTCAATTTGATTTCCTATTGACATGATGTTCGTCGTGAATGAGTTAACAAGCTCAATGTATAACTTTACAGTGTGGAACATCTGTATATATTGAACATATAATAAAGTCTTCGTCATCAATAAAACAAACATTGAAAACTACGTGCTGCTGATATGTATTCTTCCAGTCATAAAACAATTGAAAAACACAACCCCGATTTACAGGGGGGGGGGGGGGGGGGGGGGTCTTTTTTTTAGGCATGCCCCCCCCCCCCCACCCCCCCACTACTTCCCGTACTAAAAAATCGAAAAAACATCCACGTACATCCCCCGCCGTGCCTACGATAATTCGGACACGAAAAAATGTGTGAAAGGTTTAAATCTCTCCATAAAACAGCTCTACTTGGCAAGGCCGCTTGTAGGAATGATATCACCTACAAACAAAATATTAATAATTAAAACATATTGATTTAAATAAAGATTACACTTAATTAAACTTTGCAAGTATTACACATACATGTGATGATTACTTTAGATGATATAATACGCTGATGTTCGGTCAAACACGAATATTTATTTATAATAGTAAGTAAGTAAGTAAATCATTTATTAACGCGATATTTTCATATACAATATACATGCAAGTACAAACAAGTATATAATAAACAATAGTTGAGAATATCATACACACGGCCCACTGCCTATATAAGTCACTATTACAAAATATAGATATATTTCAAAACGCTTACCGTTGCTGTTAAAAGGGCGGACCTTTTTGCAGATATACATTTCGATATTTTCATGTTCAAGGGGTGTATCTTCTTTTCAGCCTCGGTAATTGTTGCATGATTCTCCATGTTGATAATAATGAAATCAGAAGGATTTCCAGCGCACGTTTTCCTTCATAATGTATATAAATCTTGGCATGTCCTATTAAAAAAACGATAAAGTAAAATCTTTGATTTATCTTGAATTAAAACAACGATATAAGACAAATCCATTGTTATCAGCAAAAAGGAATGTAATGTGAAGTCTATTATGTGTATAATAATATGAAATGTTATGTGAAAAGATCAATAAAATAGGTCAGTGTTATATGCTCTCAAATAATGCGCAAATAGACGCATCTGTGTTTTTCAACACGGGAATTATAATTCGGTCAATTCGGCAATGTTTAGATAAACCTGACAAGAAGAAGAAATTATCAACAAATGTGTATCTTTAAGAGAAAGAAATTACCTTTAACATACTCGAATTTAAATACAATTTAAATATCAATAACTATCTAATTAATGGACCGAATCATATCGTGTTTTGTATCAGCGTAAATGTTTTTTTAATCGCTATTTGATTATAGAACCAAACCGGAAACGCTATATTTCTATAAATAGTTATTATTACTAATAGCAGAGCATAAGGGTTTGAAGCAAGGTATATATAACACTGAACGCAAGATGTAACACGTTGAAACATGTACTTCTATAACTATAACATTTGGTTTCTATAAAGATGTATGACGTTTATGGTTTATAAATATTCTCACATGACTGATTGTCCTTTTTGGTTTAATGTTCGTTTTGATTGGTCGATGCATTTTGCTCAGTATAGGTTATAAAGTATTATAGTCGTCGGTGAGAGTTCCAACATGTGTTTGATACGGTAGTAACCGTCATCTCTCACTGGTTGGATAATACAGAACACTTTTTGCTGAGGGACAACGATGTTTTGAGGTCCACCATCAATAAATCAACAGAACATACTATAGAAGCCTGATAGAAAATACGTTGAAGAACGCCAACTTTAATGAAAAGTAAAGAGAGAATTGCATTTGTTTAGCCGTTGCTAAATGTTGTCAAGTAATGACTACACTCTCGACAGAGGAAGACGATATGTCCGCCTATGTGTTAGATATGCGCGTTTTATTAAGACAATATAAAATAACCTCGTGGATACAACAAAATATAGGTCATTGCAATGACTTTTTAGACATAAATGGCAGTGGTGAATTAAATACCACTAAATAATTTGCATTATGAGCGTCTGCGAACATCACCACCACCACCACCGACACCACCCACCACCACCACCACCACCCACCCACCACCCCACCACCACCACAACCGATGCGACACCGGAACACAAACTTCTCAAAAGTAACGTACTGGACACGAGTAAAACGGGTAGCAGGAGCAGTATACAACAGGAACAGGAACAGGGAAAATAATCGAGTAGTCGTGAGGCTCAATGTCAATGTCATCAATAGGAAAACAGTTTAAAAAAACTACGACTAAATGTCAGGAAGCTCTGAGGATTCGGTATATTATGTCGGTCCACTCGGTAATATAGGGAATGGAGTATCTGGCGATGATACAGATAGTGATATTGATGATGGAAAATATAATGATAAATTGAGAGAGGTAAAACGAACGGTGTGGAACAGATGATTTCAAACACCTATTCGGGATTCTGTTGCTAACGAATTTTCAGAAAAGCAGCTGGAATACATACTTGACGGAAAGTGTAAAGAAAAAGCGCTCCAAGCAGCTGATAATACCATGCTACCTACATTAAAAAAACGTCTTCGTGAGGACTACACCCACTTTTTAGTGGACATTTATCAGATGCAAAAAGATCCCTTTCAACAACGTGTTCTCAGATCCGTAAAAATGTTAAGGTTACATCACGGTATGAGTATGTCAGAATCTCTCCGGGAAGCCGTACCCTTAGGGAAAAGTATTTTTATCGACATATGGACGGATCATGACGTAAACGTTAATAAAACGGATACTAACACTAAATAATCAGACAAGATGTGGATGCCTAAACCAGTTAACTACAATGGAAAAAAAAAGAATTGATAGGGAGTTTGTAATGTGGTATATCGCATAGAAAACAGAGACAAAGCTACTAACAACATTTTATTCCTTGCTGTTGCCAAGTTTCCAAGAAATATGCGCAGTTTTATTTTGAACTCAGATGTGCTTTCCCTTATATGTGTTTAAAGATTCACTTCTTTTAAGTTCTGACAAATGCTTTGGCGAAGGAACAGGAGTGGAGTGGGGCCCGATAATCTGGGAGTGTGGCCCGTGGCAGTCTAGTGGGGAAAAAATGCATTTCAATTTGAATTAATATTAAAAATAGAAATAAACATGATGATCAAGCAAGGAGACAAGAGTTAGGAAATACACTTGTACTCTTGTGAGCATATATACAAATATCATACACAACCTAACGCATATAAACTGGAATTATTTTATTGTTTAACATACAATGCCGTAAGAAACAAGACAGGAAAAAATACATACTTTAATAGATTTTTTCTAAGTTCAAGGCCTGAAACAATACTTCATATTGACTAACCGATTATAACTGATGATTGATCTGTTAACGGTTCACCCTACCATTGGTAACCAATTACCGATTGTAAATATCAACTGATTGCCCATCACTAGTAAATGACAGATGACAAAATTTGGATCTTGCCTTGTTTTAGCAGCGTATTAGCACAATTTTGAAAAAATTATATATGCGTCTCATTTCGAATAAACTTCACTTTTCGGATTACGGAGCTAATTGCTCAAACATCTGGCATACCTGAATAGAAAATGGCTATTCTGTGGTCTAAATATACACTGATTAATGATGGGCAGTCAGTTGAAATTTACCAGCGATCATCATTTACAATCGGTTGGATGTAACCGATCAATCATCGGTTATAATCGGTTAGTCAATATGAAACATAACATGTGTATGTTAATCTGAGTTTGAGGCCTTGAACTTAGAATTATTACTGATTAATCAGGTATTCTTTTCTGTCTTGTGTCTTATACCATTGCCATTTCAACAGTAAAATAATTATAATTGATATAAATTTGTTTATTTGTTCATTTTCACAAGTGTCGTTTCATGGAAAATCATGTGTATTTCTATTTTGAACAGTAAGTGCATTTTTACATGCAACCGATGATCGATTATAGACTTTCATAATCGATCATCATATTCGGATGCCTAAGTAACTGATGATCGATTCGGTTACAATCGAATAATCGGTAAATTTCTAACACTGATGATATGTTATCTTTCTGGCACTGTTTATGATTTTATCATTACCACCCTCCCAAGGCACATTATTGTTGATAATATAAGAACAGGTAAATAATATAAACAGTATATTTAAGAACTGATTCACTAATTTTTAGTATTCATGGGGTTTTAACGACGGCAGTGGTTGGCAAATTTACCATAAAATACAAAGTGAATGGAAAATTTACCATAAAGCTATTTATGGTAAAGTTGCCACTCACTACCACCGTTCAAATCCGAATATTAACATTTCTATTTCATGCAACCTTAAATGAAACATGTTTATTTGTTGCATTTAAATTCCTAGTGAAAAAAACGTTTACGTTTTGGGCAGAGCTAAACCAAACAAGATGTAGTTTATTCAGTTGAATAACTTGTTTTGGTTGTATAACATAACCGTAAACGTGTCTTGATGTTCTCATGCTTAATGTCGTATGTTGCTATAAAAAAAAGTGTGTAAGGTTGGCAACGTGACTGTTACCAACAGTATGTAATAACAGGTTTAAAACAATATTTTAGCACAATTAAATATAAATTTACATGAGTAAAGTCTGAATAACATACAAAACAAACAAAATGTACATAAAAGGATTGAATTCAATATTTCAATATTTGTACGGGGTGTATGAAAAACATTTAGCTAGTTTAAAGTTAGCGAGAAGTGCCTCGGACTTCACACACTTTAAACTAGCCTAAATGGTTTTTTTAGCCTGTCAAAAGATCGAAATACTGAATTAAATCCTTAAAAAATGATGACATTTGCAAATCAATTCTTTAATGAATTCATCTAGTTTGTCATATGCCTGACTCCAGTACATGCTTGTTAACGTCCCTCTGCCAGGAAATATTTTCCTTTTTGCAGTGTTAAACAGTAGCTTCTTGAACAGATATTGTTTAATGGCTTATCAACACATTATCTAACATTATTTAGAGCCGCCCGAGGCAGAGGAGAAGGATATATAGGAATCATAAAACCTTCAATACCCAGGACTGCCCACTTTATGTCTGTTGCATCCTTGGTCGGGATAGTAAAGAAGCTGCGTCTAAAACTTTCTCGCCTCTCACAGCTACGGGTTTGAATCCCATACATGCCAAATTTCCCGCATTCTCCGGTAGACTACCGGATTTGCCTTTGATCTACCGATCACACGGAAGCCGTTATATACCTCCCGAAAATCAATTATTTGCCGAGGATGGTTAATTGCCTGAAATTTGCGGTAATTTGCAATACACAGCATGTGATTATCCCAATGAAATTGCATCTAGCGACACGCGGCACACGACGAGATTTTATTGAAATATGGCCGGTCATACTGAGAAGGATTTTTGCCGAAATCGGCACTTTTTGATCGATGCATTCGGTAAAAATGTCTAGTAAAAATGTTATATCCTCCACAATATTACAACTAAACCAGTCTTTCATAATTGCAATTCATTTTTATAATAACACACATCAGTTTGTTCCCCAGTTAATTTGCCAATTTCACATCGTTTTGTGAATAAATTGTGTACCTCAACTCCGGTTATTACGTTTCCGGGTTTCTATGGAATCCCACTGTGAGCTTTACTTGTCAAGTGAGAAAGTGTCGCTAATCACAGACGCCTGAAGGTAAAAAGTACTGGTTCTACTAATTCTACGATATTGCGTGATACATCTTAGAAGTATGCCATTGTTCCCACATCTAATGAACGGACACATGTCAATACGTTAACCTATACGTTTAATATTGCGTGACTAATTAATAACTCGTTAGCAGATCGGGGCTCATTAACGTATAACTGTCACTTTTTCCGATATTGTACGAGCCCGATTTCGTCATTTAAATGCCGGTAGGCTAATTGAAGCTAAAACTGTCATTTGTCCGATACTGAACGCAACTGGTTACGTTATTACGTTCAAATTCGCAATAAAATGCCCGAGAGGGAAATGTAGGGTAAAGCGCTGTTACTGATCTCGCATATCCTTTGTTAGAACATCCTGTCACTAATCCCCTCTACCCACAATACATTCATATGCAAATGAGGCCGTGCATACGCGACCTAACACGTTCTCTTTTTAGAAAACAAAATGGCGCCCGAGCATGCGCAGTCGTGATACGAAGCCGCTACATGTACCTCTACTTCTATGCAGCTATACTAGCTTTAAGTCTAGTCATTGATTATCTATTCAATCATGTCAATTACAAATAATCATTTAACCAATGTATTATGCGCAGATTTATACTGCATATACACTATTGGCTTTCCTCGTGAAGTTATAAATTGTTCTACACCGTTGTTTTAAATTATTTACATTTTACAGCTGCGTTACATATTAGATTAAACTAGAACTTGATGATAAGCATATAATCATACACGTATATATAACTTAATCTCCTAACTCTCTTAACCGGAAACAGGTATGTGAGTTCAATAATTTATTTTAATGATGATTATGTTTAAAAGTCTCAGGTACGGATTTTTCAGCTACGTTGTTTATGGATAGTGTGCCCTGCTTATGTTAACACTATTGTAATAACACTGTATTTGTTTTTAAATTGTAATTGTAATTGCCATACACGTACCTACGTTCGTTAAAGTTTCTTTGAGTTCATGTTTAATTTATTTTTATTTATTTATTTATTGATTTGTTTAGTTATTTAATTTGTTTTAATTTATTTGTCAACTTATTTGTTTGTTTTTTGTTTTTTCTTTCTTTCTTTCTCTTTCTTTCTTTCTTTCTTTCTTTCTTTCTTTCTTACTTTCTTTCTTTGATTACTGCTGTAATTGAACAAAAATGTAGGGAGGGAGGGAGATTCATTCATTCATTCATTCATTGAATGATATTTATTCATGCATTTATTTGTCTTTCTTTCTTTTCTTTTTTTCTTTCTTTCTTTCTTTCTTTCTTTCTTTATTTCTTTTTTTTTTTCTTTCCTTTTTTTCTTTTTTCTTTCTTTCTTTCTTTCTTTCTTTCTTTCTTTCCTTCCGACCGAACGACCGACCGATCGACCGATGAACGAACGACCGACCGACCGACCCAAATCGATTGATTTATATCTATATATCTATTTATTTGTATTTTGGTTGTATTCTTTCTTTCTGTATGTATGTATATATGTGTGTATGTATTTATGTATGTATGTATGTATGTATGTATGTATGTATGTATGTATGTATGTCCGTCTTTCTTTCTTAAATCGTTCGTTCGTTCGTTCTTTCGTTCATTCGTTCATTCATTCATTTATTTTTTATTTTATGTTTATTATTTTCATATATTTCTCTTTATTTATTTATTTTTTATTTATTGTTTATTTACTTATTCATTGATTTATGTTCTATTGATTTATTTATTTATTAATTTATTTAAAGTATTTATATATTTATACATTTATACGTTTACATGTTTATATATCTGTATACCTATATACCTATATCTATTTATGTATTATTTGTTGATGGCTAGGATTAGAGTTTGTGATTCATTTTTCACTCGTCCTTTGGGATCATCAAACCACATGTAATGCTATCATATTTGGACCAAGATGTGTAAGTTATATTATTAAGTGATCTCATTAAGTGGTTAGACCTATTTGACTTCCCTGATTCTGCAATGTTCACTGATAAACATGTGTTTAGACAGTCATTATCCTTTAGAAAGCTTTGGGCATGCAAAGCCCAAGAATAATTTAATAATCTAAAAATGCTGATCGTGAAAACCTTCGACAAAAGCCAATAAAGTGGTGACAATGTAAGGATGCTGCCGTGTATTACACCAGATAATGAGCGGATTAAGAAGGGATCAGAGGAGTGGGGAGCGCACCCGTCGAGCCACGCCCTTCTCCTGAGAACTTACGAAAGTGAGAACGTCTTGTTTTTTTCTTTGTTTGTTATTGTTCTCAACCTTTTTTATATTAGAAAAAAACGTTTGTTTTTACTTCTTAAATTTAATGCCCCTTATTTTCGAATCTCGTATCTGGCTTTGCAGGGCGTTGATTTGGTTGAAAAGTCCGGAAAATCAGTCCAATGTTAGCTATGACAGCTGTCAATTAAGAGGTTTTATGGCAGACACAATGAATACAACTGCTAGAGAGTGAGCAGGTTTAACTAATACTCCCGCGCATATAAAAAATAATTCACTACAACATGGATATACGTCGGTTATAGTTTACTTATTCATCGCGCCCTTAAAAGTCATTCCTTAACATTTGAATACATGAATGAACTACATCCAACTCGTATATACAATGAGCATCGATAGATTTCAAATTCATGTCTCTTATTTTTATTGTGGACCAATATTTGTAATATTCATGTGATTTCCAAATATGGAAAATCTAAACTCCGTCTGCCATGATTCTCCAATGTGAAATGTTTAACAGGTCATTTACATTTAGCATGTTTAGAAGAACTTTGGGGCTGTGCATTTAAGGAGAAAAGTTCAAGAATCGGAAATTGTTCGTTGTCGACCAACGCAAAATAGAAAAGTACTTCGCTCACGTTGAGATGATGCAGTACATTTTGAAAAAAAGCAGTTCCCACAATCCCCACACCGACAAAAAACTAAGAAGTTATGAAAGTTCATGTGAACAAGTCTAACTTAGTCTTCTTGTCAACATTTTTTTATTAGTTGTGACTCAATCCCCGCTACCCCTCCACTTCAAATTTGAGAACCATTTATAAAAAATCATGTGAACATATGTGTGTTTGTATTATCAACTTTAAAAACGTTGTACCCGATAATCTCACATTTTGCATCGGCCACTGAAGAGCGTGTGTAGAGTGAAAACCCCGCCAAATTAGAGCAGGGTTAGCATGATAGCTGTCAAGTTAAGAAGGTTGAAACAATTACAATATTCCAAAATATGCCTACCACGTCACAGACGGCAAATATGTGTCGCCAGAGGCAAAACGGATATAAAGAACGCGAACTCAAACTGAGAGTCATTACGTTACTGACGAGTACAAACCTATATGAAACTAGTATACTAAGTCAAGCCTTAATAAAAAACGTATCAACGTTCAAAATTGTCTAAAACAGAAAAGCCTAGAAAGACACAACGCAAGTACTCGATGACTTGGCAGAAGCCAGAGCCACAAGAGAAAATTCCGTTACGGGTACGATAAGACAAGATTTAAGACAAACATCTAACGCAATCGTCCTATGAGGAGTTATGTAGACGTCATCATCGGGTTCATTATAATGTCACATCTAAACTATATCATTGTAATAAATCAAGCAGCTAATTTGAATACCTGATCATTTGAGTGTGCCCCTTTTATAAATAAAACAGGAACACATATAAATATCGCTTAAATAGTAAGTATAGCTTTAAATAAGATAAATAAGACTTATTGTAGCATGGTCGGTGACATTGCCTTTGATGAATGCAAAGCATTAAATTGTTTAAATGATGACGTCTACATAAGGCCCAAAAGGACGGTTTGATGTTTGTCTTCAATCTTGTCTTGTCTGGCTTCTGCCAAGTCATTGAGAACCTTCTTTGTGGCTTTCTAGGTTATTTGTTTTTTGTATTTATATATACACGAGCATGTTTTTGTTTTCTTATATTGCATATTAATGTTGCCTTGTTGGTTAGAGAATAGTGCATGGCGGAGATTTCTTTATTTACACCGTCCGGTTTTATTGGGATGACAGTATGGTAAGTGTGAGGTTTGGTGCACCCTAGAACCTGGTTTAACACCCCCTCCCCCCCCCCCCCCCAGCGGCCTCTTTTGCCACTGACCGTTCCAAGGCGGTAGCCCTATTGTCAACAATTTTGTGTTGGTGATGTCTTATTTGGCCTTTTATTCATCTTTATAGTTGTCCTTTGTTTCTCTGCGTGTTTGTTGTTGACTGTCGTCCGTGAATGCTACTCTTCCAGTTCGATTTGTATATCTACGTTTAGGGTAACTAAGGGGGCGTGGTTATACCGTACTACAACTACCAAATATAGGAATTTAGAGTACGGACGTCAATCTGACGTCACACTGTTACTAAGTACACCATACTATAAAACAGATGGAGTCTTCTTAGCTCGTGCTAAATATCAGAGGAATATTTACCGTAACCATTGTTTTAAATTTGTATAGACAAACTTGAGATTGTATTGTTAATTACGCGCATCTTTAGCATTTGAACGACTGTTTTGTATGTTCATATTCTAATACAATAGGTTATATATCGACCTGGCTCATGTTTGAATAAACCAGCAGATATGACATATTAATTATTATTTTTATTAAATGTAGACCTATTTGACAATGTATTTGTTGCAGAGTTGTATAAGAGCTTGATCTTACTATTCAAAAAATTGTTAGTGCCTTACAATGTAATATAGTAGGGTTATTCTTTTTCCCAATTTGCAGATCTCACGCGCGTTTTTCCCTATTCAAAGGCCCCTGGCCCCACTTCCGAAAATGCAGAAAAATCCCTGTATACTATAATAAATACATAACGATTCATAAATAACTCAGCTGCATGTATCGTTGTCGTTATTATAGGAGTACCACGTTTAGAAATGGCCTGACCCCCAACACCTTTTCCCCTTAGCTGATTCATATAACGGTAATCGGTATTTTATGCACTGTCACACGCCCGCCACCCCCCCCCCCCCTCACAACCCATCCACCCTCCCCCTACCCCTACCCCCACCACTCCCACTTCTGTTACTCTATGTAAACACACAGTCATTGTCGATTTGTCAACATACTCACAACATAACGAGCTGACGGTGCATTTGAAAATATGTTTCCGTTATGAAATCCATCAAAAGATTCACCATGATCGTCCCGATCGGTCTATGTTTACAAATGACATCCAACCCATCTTTTACACAACACGCACAGAGTCGTGGTTGAGTTGACAACATTAACGCTGTATCATAACAAAACTAGCATACAAAATGATATATAGGGTCCTATAGAAACCACAGCGTCCGAACGCAATGGCATCGTAGGTCCGCACTGTACTGCAAACAAGGACTTGAAACTACAATGAAAGAGACAAAAAACAACATAAAGGGTGGTGAAGACAGGGTTACCGACTTGGAACGGTCAGTATGCAATAAGGCCTACTGGTTAGCTTGAATCGATTTTATATGCGCACAATCCTCGCTATTATCCTGTCTTCAGCGACCAAATAGACAAGACAGTGTAAACAAAACTACATCCCATCAAAAGGAAATCTCTAACAATAAAGTCCACATCCAGAGAAACTAACTAAAGATATAGATACAAAATAATAAACATCTCAGGATGTATCCAGAAACGTACTGAACAAGTAGTTGCAACTAAAGAGAAAACCAATTTAGGGTACGACCAGAAAACCCGAGGGACGAAAGCTCATGCACCCACCTCCCTTAGTAGGGGTTTCAGTAGGTACAATCATAGAGTCCCAAGAGGTAGTCCAGTCATCGCACAAGTGAAAAGTGAAGCGTAATGACTGACTGTAGAGGGGTCAATCACTAAACATGCAGTGCGCTGTAAAACCATTTTAAAATATGTTTCCGTAATGAAATCCATCAAAATGTCCGCCATAACACAGTAGAATAATTCCCGATCCGTCAATGTTTACAATGACAACCCACCCATTCGTTACTTAACACACAAAACACTCACAGAGTCGTAATTGATTTTACAACATTAATGCTGTATCACAACAAAATGAGCTCACGGCTTTATTATAAAATATGTTTCCGTAATGAAATCCATCAAAATACCAGAACTGACACAGTAGAATAACTCTCAATCGGTCAATGTTTACCATTTAGGGACATACATACGGACGGATAGATGGCCGGACGGACAAGAGCAAATGTATATGGCGTCCGCAAAGTGGGGGCATACAATTTAATCTCTTAGAACTATTATTTCATACAATACATAAATAAATGTTGAAACAAAAATAAATCATCGAAATAATGTTGATTTTCCATTTAGAAATAAGGGCCCATATCCCTAGTCAACTTTTTATTCTTTATTTTTTTTATCTAGTTGTGAGTTCTGTCTATGTGCCACAATGCTTGCGGCCCACTCACTTTATACGTTCTTCGTTGCGTCCGACAGGTGGTTAAAAATAATCGTCTGAATAGAACACCTTGAGGATAATTTTTTTGACAGATTTTCTTACTCTGCGCTCGTGTACACGGTGCGCCTTCAGCGTACTAGATACTGTTTGATAATCAATTTGGGGGAAATTTCACACCATACTTCCAACCTTTTCTTCAAGCGCCTGGTCTGTTAGTGAACTGTAAGTGTCCCTTACCCTTAAATGATGCTGCCGGAGCCGTCTTTCTACAGTACGTTTACCAACTCCTAACATTGTTGTCATATCACTGACCTTAAAATTATTTTCAAGAAATCTAGCGAAAATTCGAGATTCCAGCGGAATCGAAAATGCTGGTCGACCTAAACAACCTTGCTCCATCGTCGGCTTCGATGGAGCAAGCATCAAAGTAATTAGTTCTGAATCATCTGCCAGGTTAAGCATCCTACCGTTTACTAAACACCCTGATATGTGCAGTGATTTGCATCGTACTAACTATTTCATTTCAAGAAGTGCCATATCTCATTATTGTTTGGAAATCTACATAAACACCAGCTACATTCGATCTGAAGAGTAGGGACCGGTTAGTAATTCAAAGACTCGGTTGTTTCCCTTTAATAAGAAGGGCCAAGTTTATTACTGGTTCCCTGTTTGCAAAGTAAAGCAAAACATGTACTTATCACAATAAAATTCGCATGTATAACTTATAAGTTATTCTGCTGTATTAGTCACTTCACAACAAACACTTACAACCACGCATACGTCAGTTGTATGAATGTATCAAAAAAATAGTCAACATTCACATAGCAGCAGTAATCAATAACATACAAACACGCAATTAAGAAGGACACATGGGATAATAATTACAAGAATAATATAGTGATGAAGATAAATGAGCATGTGATCTCCATTAATGAGAATGCATCGTACATGCATAGACTTTTGGCTGATATCCCCTCCATACTAAAGGGGGCTATTCAAAGTTAGTACCGTATCATTCCACCTAGTAGCAGTTAGTACCGTATCATTCCACCTTGTAGCAGTTAGTACCGTATCATTCCACCTAGTAGCAGTTAGTGCAGTGTCATTCCACCTAGTAGCAGTTAGTGCCGTATCATTTGTCTTGGAGAAGTTAGTACCGTATCACTCCACCTAATAGCAGTTAGTGCTGTATCATTTCACCTTGTAGCAGTTAGTGCCGTATCATTCCACCTAGTAGCAGTTAGTACCGTATCATTCCACCTAGTAGCAGTAAGTACCGTATCATTTCACCTTGTAGCAGTTAGAGCCGTATCATTCCACCTAGTAGCAGTTAGTGCGGTATCATTTCACCTTGTAGCAGTTAGTGCCGTATCATTCCACCTAGTAGCAGTTAGTACCGTATCATTTCACCTTGTAGCAGTTAGTGCCGTATAATTTCACCTAGTAGCAGTTAGTGCCGTATCATTTCACCTAGCAGCAATTAGTACCATACCATTCCATCCAGTAGCAGTTAGTGTCGTATCATTCCTCCTAGTAGCAGTTAGTGTCGTATCATTCCACCTAGTAGCAGTTAGTACCGTATCATTTCACCTTGTAGCAGTTAGTGCCGTATCATTCCACCTAGTAGCAGTTAGTGCGGTATCATTTCACCTTGTAGCAGTTAGTGCCGTATCATTCCATCTAGTAGCAGTTAGTGCCGTATCATTTCACCTAGCAGCAATTAGTACCATACCATTCCACCCAGTAGCAGTTAGTGTCGTATCATTCCACCTAGTAGCAGTTAGTGTCGTATCATTCCACCTAGTAGCAGTTAGTGCTGTATCATTCCACCTAGTAGCGTGTACTGCCATACCATTCCACGTAGTAGCAGTTAGTGCCGTATCATTCCACCTAGTAGCAGTTAGTGTCGTATCATTTCACATAGTAGCAGTTAGTGTCGTATCATTCCACCTAGTAGCGTGTACTCCCATACCATTCCACGTAGTAGCAATTAGTGCCGTATCATTACACCTACTAAATATTGGTTTATTTTATTATAACCAAGTTCTTTCTCATTGATGCAGTGATAAGTGGCTAACATTTAGTACTCTTGATAATGGAGCTAAATTCTACAGGATATTTGTTTATGGTCAGAGTGAGTTATTTCCCTTACAACAAATACATATTATCACTTTGAACGACCTCAGATTGAGTTTGATTCAGCTGTGTTTCAATACACATACGTAGGTGTGTGAAAGTAAATCAAACATATCGTAAAGCTACTGGAGTTCCATTGACGAGATTTATGTGCTGTGAATGCTTACTGGATACTCATACGCGTCAGTACAATGTCCGGTGTTTATACGGCTGTGAATGCTTACTGGATACTCATACGCGTCGGTACACTTTCCAGTGTTTATACAGCTGTGAATGCTTACTGGATACCCATACGCGTCGGTACTATGTCCGGTGTATATACAGCTGTGAATGCTTACTGGATACAAATACGCGTCGGTACAATGTCCAGTGTTTATACAGCTGTGAATGCTTGCTGGATACTCTTAAGCGTCGGTAAAATGTCCAGTGTTTATACAACTGTGAATGCTTGCTGGATACTCATACGCGTCGGTACAATGTCCGGTTGTTATACAGCTGTGAATGCTTACTGGATACTCATACGCGTCGATAAAATGTCCAGTGTTTATACAGCTATGATTGCTTACTGGATACTCATACGCATCGGTACTATGTCCAGTGTTTATACAACTGTGAATGCTTACTGGAAACTCATACGCGTCGGTACAATGTACGGTGTTTATACAGTTATGAATGCTTACTGGATAATCATACGCGTCGGTGCAATGTCCAGAGTGTATACAGCTATGAATGCTTACTCGATACTCATACTCGTCGGTACAATGTACGGTGTTTATACAGTTATGAATGCCTACTGGATACTCATACGCGTCGGTACCATGTACAGTGTTTATACTGCTGTGAATGTTTACTGGATACTCATACGCGTCGGTACAATGTGCGTTGTTTATACAGCTGTGAATGCTTACTGGATACTCATACGCGTCGGTGCAATGTTCAGTGTTTATACAGCTGTGAATGCTTACTGGATACTCATACGCGTCGGTACAATGTACTGTGTTTATACAGCTGTGAATGCTTACTGGATACTCATACGCGTCGGTACAATGTCCAGTGTTTATACAGCTGTGAATGTGAAACCATAAGACATAATTATATGATCGATGAAAACAGCTCTTGCAGCTGTTTCGTGATCTGGTTAGTTTTATCAACTGACTGTAATAGTTCGCGGTCATTACAATATATGCAATTAGGTCAAATATATTTCTTTTACATCGATTGTAACGAAGCTCTCTTAACTTATGTAAATCACGCTCGGTGTCGTCAATGGTAGAGCCAGTAATAGCAAATTAAGATACAGTGTCTTGCTCAGGGACATAACACATACGTCATATCGGGAATCGAACCCATGACGTTTTGATTATGGATCACACACTCTACCACTAGCCCACAGCGTTCCACAAAATATGTGTTTGCATAGGTTAATACACAAATTAACAACGATACAACGTTAGCTTACTTAATATGAAACGCATGCCATGCATATACCAGCGATACCCATATACATTTAATTTAAACGTTCTATGTTCTTATGGCGAAATATGTTGAAAGTATACAACGTTTTGAGAGGACAGATAAGCATACAGAAAAATGCGTCAATTCAAATTAATCTGTTGAAATACTTCTAAATATGTTATTACGCTGGATGCTCGTTTGCTTTACTATTAAAACACGTTAACTCATTCGTTTGTTTTCTTTAATGTATCATCCGTAAACGTTGATTAATCACTGCATGTCAAGTGTTCCTATGGGGTTCGAAAACACACTACTTCGAATAGTCCTTCAAAAAATCTACAGATAACACAGATTGGTTATAATGTCAACAATTAATTGATTATTTTAAAACAAATATATATATATATATATATATATATATATATGTATTGTCCCGTTCGATTTGCTTATATCTTTGTTTTCTCATTTCATTTAAACATAATGTTATCAACTATTTGATGTATGAACAAAAGTCATTTGATAAAAGTAAACCGATGCAACTCAATAACATCAATCATGTTGTACATTATAACCTAGTTATCATTTCTGTTAGCATAGAATAAATTCTAGATTGCCACGAGCCTGTGCGCGTGCGTGCGTTCATGCTTACGGTGCATTTACTGTAAGTAATGTCGCAGCACTTTCTCATGTATTGTATGAGCATTATTGTACAACATAATTAATGGGAATGTTTATATTAGTTTTAAATTCCGTATTTGTCTAATAAGAACAATTGCTCAGTAAGCACCCAGATATATACTGATAAAAATAAGTTTTAGCAAGCAAGTAAGATATAACCAGATTCTATAATATGTGTACAAGCGGTCATGGGCAATATAACTTCCTTATTTATCAGTTATATTAAGGGAATAACCAGATTCTATAATATGTGTCATGGGCAATATAACTACCTTAGTTATCAGTTATATTAAGGGAAATAACTCTCAAATGAAAATATAAGAAAACAATAGCAGCATGAGGTAATCTACATCTTTTCCAGAAATTATACTTTCGCTGTTATTTCAATGTAAAGGGGGGTTGGGGGGTGTGTGTGTGTGGTGGGGGGGGGTCATTTCTCAATGATAAACTTTGGTTCCCTATATCTTTATAATGTCAGGGAAATTGTCGATTGTTTTAGCGTTTTTTATAACTTGAGACCCATAACAGTTAATCTGTGTTGTTTAATATTGCTCTTTACCTTATTTGTATTTTTGATTGTAAAAAAGTATGTTTTAACTAAATGGGAGATAACTATGATACTTACATTGGAATACACAAAATAAGTGAAAAAGAAGATCGACCTAAATCATGCCGATGATTTAAAATACTTAACAATATAAACTAACATTACATTTATTTAAGCCAGATGTGCATAAGGGCTTGCTAACCTTTATTTGTTCAGTATATATAAACAGACGTTATGTTAAGTTTAAAGGCAAACATATGACATGTGTATCAAAGATCGAAATTAACTTTCGAATTTATTGACTGTTAACATGCTTGCAATATAGACATATAGAGTTGTTATTTTAAGCTCGACATTTTCAAAGGAAAAACAAAACTATTGTCCACACTTAATTGTCCGTTTCCGTCTGCATCGTCTGCTTCTGGGTTGAAGTTTGTGTGTGATTTCAAGAATACTCGGCTCGGTTTTATGAAAAAGTTACGAAAGTTTTGATCATAAGTTAATTTCTTAAAGTCTTTACTTGGATTTACAATTTACAAATGAAAGCAATTTAATTTCATTTTCTCATACATGTGATATTTCTACAGAGCGACTCTGGCCTACATTTAAATCATTTAAAGCTGATCATCCCAGGTCAAAGGTTCAAATAGTATTTCCTGCAAAACTGCTGTGCGACAGGAACGTCATCAAGGATGAATTCCCAGACTGGAAAAACGTTATGTCATAAAGCAGGATTGTGAATTTGCCACATGTAGGTGCCATTGAAAGTGTGGGATCCAGTAACATACCAACTGTGAATACAACATCGATAGTGCATAACGAAACTAGCTCCGATTTGGCGATATATTTTAGTGATGTGATAAGGGGCTCATCTATCACGGCGGTGGATTACTCCTCCAGGATAGAGTCTGCAAATCGAGATCCCACAAGAACAGTACCTGCCCACGAGACCCAAGTCACGACATCGGGTATCTGTAATCCTTTGCCAGTTTCGCATAAACACCACAACACTGGTGTGTCGACTGATATGGAGGTTTAAGACATATCGAGTAGATCGAACAGCAACACAAGTATATTGCCGGTTCATACTCAACCTTCTATTTTTAAATCGTGTGCCCCGGCAAATGTCCCGATCGCTAAAAAGCAGTACAAGCAGACGACGACAGTACGCAATCACCATCACAGTCCTTATTGTCCGGTAATGGATCACGTGGTCATGTGTCTAGGCCAAGCACGAGGAGCACCGGTAACAATAGGACACAGTCACTTGTAACGGAAACCGAAATAGACTGTCACAAAGCCGTAATAGACGATCGATCGAGTTTTGCCAGCAACAGGCAATCGCTCAACAATGACAACGCTTTAAATACAGATACACTCGGCGGTAATTGTCCTAGTTAGGAAGGCCAGGGGAAGGTGAACATTAGATGTGCTCTACTTAATATTCAGGCTTAGTGTCGCGTAGAAGAAATAAACTGAAAAGTCCCGAATTGTTGCTTTGTTTGAGCAAAACGATATAATTTTATTTACTGAAACATGGTCCAATGATTTAATAGATTTTCATGTTGATAATTTTGATGAATTTGTTCTTCATCGCACTAAGAAAAAACAAAGATGCAAACGTGATTCTGGTGGAATTATTATTTACATACGTAGTGAATATGCTGCAAGTGATAGTCTATTTTTAAATAGTGAAGACGATATTATATGGGTTAAAATTAGCGGAGCTAAACTAAAAATTGAAGGTGATTTATTTGTAGGTCACAAGTTATGTTATGTTATACTGAAAGTAGTAGTAGACAATCTTTGGTTGAAAATGGAGTTTTTGATAGATTGTTAGACTCTATTGTTTCTATACATAACATTACAAATTGTCAATGTCACATTTTACTCGGGGGTGATTTTAATTGCAGAACATCTGATAATGCTGATTACGTAACTCAAGATTCCGACTTTAATACAGATGCACTACCGGATGGTTATAATACGGATAGCTTTTTACCGAGATATTCACAAGATATTGGACATTTAAATAGTAATGGCACAATATTTCTTGATTTATGTAAGCAGACTGGGCTTCGAATATTAAATGGTCGCGTTGGTGATGATGCAGGGATTGGAAAATATACTTTTGTTGGAAGTAGAGTCAGTAGTCTGGTTGATTATGTATTAGTTTCTGAATCTATTTTCTATAAAATCTCCAGCTTCGTTGTTGAAGATCCGAATATTTTAACAGATCATTGTATTATTAAATTTGTTTTAGAAAGTGAAGTTGATTCTTACATGTATAATGATGAAAATATTGAAAATAAAGATACAAGTTCTGAAACGGATTGTAATTTTTTAGATAGCAAATATGTATGGAATAGTGAATCTATAGATGATTTTGTAACATCCCTGGATTCAGACCATGTTGTATCCCAGTTGAATGCATTAAAGGTGAATATAAATAATAGCGTCAATGAAAACGATATTAATACTATAGTTCACGAATTTGTAAATGTTATTGAAAGCGTTGCTGATCCTTTATTTAAGAAGACACTATCTCGCAATGATACAAACCAAACATTTAATAATAGAATAGCTAACCCATGGTTTAATGGTGATTGCGATGAGAAAAGGAGATGTTTTATGAGCAGTCTAAATAAATACAGGGAGTGCAGAGATGATGTTAGCAGGTTAACTTTAGTAAGGTCAAGATCTGAGTATAAAAACATAACTAGAAAAATGTAGAATCACTTACGATTATGAAGTAACAAACAGATTAGAGAAAAGTCGTTTAAAAAATGCAAAGTTGTACTGGTAGATGTTGAAAGAATTAACAGGCATTAAAACGCCTAATGTTAGTATATCTGTATTTGAACAATATTTTAAATGTATCAATAATCCAAGCGATCCATATTTTACGCCAGATGATGATATAATAGATTTTAATGAAAAGTATGTTAATAACGAATTCAAATTATTTTTGAAGAGCTGAATATTGAAATAAGTCATACAGATGTAATGAAAGCAATTTCCCAACTTTAAAATGGTCGTAGTTCTGGACCGGATGGATTATTAAATGAATTCTTTGTACACGGTAAAGACCATTTATTCCTATAATTTCACCATTGTTTAACAAAGTTTTTGAAACCGGATATTTTCCGAAAATATGGTCAGACGGTTACATAATACCATTACACAAAAAAAGGTAGTCTTAATAATCCTGAGAACTATAGAGGTATTACTTTATTAAGTACTTTAGGGAAATTGTTTACTCGTGTGCTGAACAATCGATTAAATGATTGGTCGGAAAGTTACAATGTTTATATTGAAGCACATGCGGTTTTAGAAAATATGAGCACTGTAGATAATGTTTTTGTTGTGCATGGGATTATTACTCATATGATAAATGCGGGCAAAAAGTTGTATTGTGGTTTTATTGATTTTACAAAGGCTTTTGACTATGTAGTAAGAGACAATTTACGGATGAAATAATCAAACTAGGTATTAGGGTACACTTTTAGATATTATCAAGTCTATGTATAAATGTATAAAATCACGAGTGAAGCTTTCAAATAAGCTCAGTGAAAACTTTACATGTGTTTTAGGAGTACGTCAAGGTGAATGTTTGTCCCCATTACTTTTTTCAATGTTTATAAATGACATAGAAGAAGAATTTATATTGAAAGGTTTGATGCATTGATGTAGATATGATCAAAAAATTTATTGTGCTATATGCTGATGATATTGTGATTTTTTCAGAAACTGCACAGGGTTTACAGAAAGGATTTGACATTCTTCTAGATTACTGTAAGCGCTGGAAATTAAAAAAAATGTATTGAAAACAAAGGTTATGGTTTTTAGGAAGGCTGGTCCATTAGCTGGAGATGTTCGATTCACCTATGATGATAATTTAATAGAAATTGTTAAATATGTTTCATATCTGGAATTGTTTTTTACTCAAGGTTGATCTTTCCATGAAACACAATGTACATTAGCTGGTCAGGCTCAAAAAGCAATATTTAAACTAAATAGATATCTATACAAATTACAGATATCACGGTACAGCACAAACTTGATTTGTTCGAAAAACTTATTGTTCCTATTCTAAATTATGGGCTCTGAGGTTTGGGGATTTGTAACAGCATTAAATACAGAACGAGTGCATACACAATTTTGCAAACGAGTATTACAGGTAAAACGATCAACACAAAACGATTTTATTTATGGCGAATTAGGAAGAACGAGTCTTGTAACGCAGAGATATATTAAAATAATTACGTATGGCTGAAAATATTGAACGTTAATGAAAATAAGATTATACGCCATGTTTACAATATGATGATAGTGGATGCTGAGATATATCCAAATAAAAAGAATTGGGTAAATTGTTAAAAAACTTGTTAGAGTCACTTGTTCAGTCACCTTCTCTGCATATTTTGCGGTCAAAGCAAAATATCAACAACATTACCTGCTAAAGTATTAATTGGTACCTTATACATATGAATACTTTTCTGGTTAATTATGCTAATTGTTGGTATAATGTTGTATATATGTTTCACTATCGCTGTCAAGTTTATATTGTATTTGTTGTATCCTCACGGGTCTTATGACCCATTGAATATTGCTGAATAAACTATATATATATACATATTTTTATTTTAATATTAATATGGCAAACATGATCGAATATATAAACAATATGCAAATAAAATAGAGAACCTGCAACTGATTAAATGCTTGGCGTGTATAAAGGATGTGAAGGTGTACCAAACAGACAGTGTACCACACATACAACGTGGTACTAGTTGCAAGCTAGGATGGAGCTATGATGGATCAGTGTACCATCATAATCTGGTACTGATTCCAAGCTAGAATGGATCACTGTACCATATATACAACGTGGTACTATTGACAAACTAGGATGGAGCTATGATGGATCAGTGTACCATCATACAACTTGGTACTGATTGCAAGCTAGGATGGATCAGTGTACCACACATATAAATTAGTACAGATTACAAGCTAGGATGAGTGTACAACTTGGTACCGATTACAAGCTATGATGGATCAGTGTATCAAACACACACTTGGTAATAATTACAAGCTAGGATGGATCAGTGTACCACACATACAACTTGGTAATGATTATACGCCAGGATGGATCAGAGTACCACACATACAACTTGGTACTGAGTACACGCTAGGATGGATCAGTGTACCACACATACAACTTGGTACTGATTACAAGCCAGGATGATCGATCAGTGTACCACACATACAACGTGTACTGATTACAAGCTAGGATGGATCAGTGTACACACTTACAACTAGGTACTGATTACAATCTAGGATGAATCAGTGTACCACATATACAACTTGGTACTGATTACAATTAGGATGGATCAGTGTACCAGCCATACAACTTGGTACTGATTACAAGCTAGGATGGATAAGTGTACCACACTTACAACTTGGTACTGATTACAATCTAGGATGGATCAGTGTACCACACATACAACTTGGTACTGATTACAAGCTAGGATGAAACAGTGTACCACATATACAACAAGGTACTGATTATAAGCCAGTATGGATCAGGTGTACCACACATACAACTTGGTACTGATTACAAGCTAGGATGATCAGTGTACCACACACACAACTTGATACTGATTGCAAGCTAGGATGGATCAGTGTACCACACATACAACTTGGGTACTGATTACAAGCTACGATGGATCAATGTACCACACATACAACTTGGTACTGATTGCAAGCTAGGATGGACCAGTGTACCACACACACAACATGCATTTTCGGGATGGTTAAAAGTAGTTACTATTGATTTTATGAATATTGAGTTCTGCTCAACCCGGGGCTAGAGGGCGTGAGCGGTAGCTAGCATATTTCACTACCGTTCATGAACAGTCTCAGTCAAACCGAGACTGCAATATTTTGTATGTGCCGTATTCAGACGTTTCCAAAGGTCCATTATCATACTGTTTTTTGTACTGTTACAAGCTAGGATGGATCAGTGTACCACACATACACCTTGGTACAGATTACAAGCTAGGATTGATAAGTGTGCCACACATACAACTTGGTACTAATTACAAGCTAGGATGATCAGTGTACCACACATACAACTGTACTGATTACAAGCTAGGGTGTATCAGTGTACCACACATACAACTTGGTACTGTTTAGAAGCTAAGATGAGGCAGAGTACCAAACAGAAGCATTGACTTGATTGCAAATTATGGTAAAACAGAGAACCCAACTAACAAAGATCTGAATGATCTACATTGATTCCTTTCCATGGTCACTCTGTTAACAATTACAGGGAAATTACGTTAATTAATTGTATGAGTAAACTATGTACAAACATTTTAAATATGCGGATTGACAAATGGTGCGAAAGTAATAATATCATGCATAATTCGGGTTTAGAACATGGAGGTCAACAACAGATGCAATATTTATTTTACATAACATTATAAACAAATCTCTAAACGACAAAAAAAGACTTATCAAGCCCAGTCGTTTGGTTTTAAAGTAGTATATTGTTTAAACCGTGCAACGAGGCGTGATAGGTGTTGCACTTTTCATTACCGCTCATGATCAGACTCAATACAACCGAGCCTGCTACTTGTATCTCTTGTTTGTGGTTGTTGCTTCCAAATAATCCTCTTTTCAGTATTTATTGACATTCACACTAGTGTTGTTTAGTGCTGTGTGGCGGCCGTAACGTTACACAGACTACACATCAGCAGTGTTATTACTTACTGATCCTTTAATCAAGCCCAGTCGTTTGGATTTAAAGTAGAATATCGCTTAAGCCGATGCTAGAAGGCGTGATACATGTTGCACTTTACATTACCTCTCATGAACAGACTCAATAAAACCGCGTCGGCTACTTGTATCTCTTGTTTGTGTGTGTTGCTTCCAAGGCATTCACACTTCCACACTACGGTTTGTTCAGAGCGATGCGGCGACCTTAAAAAGATGCCCCGACTGCAAATCAGTGGTGTTATTACTTACTGGTCATTTGGGATCATCAAGCCCAGTCATGTTGCTTTAAAGTAGAATATCGCTTAAGCCGGTGCTAGGAGGCGTGAGAGGTGTTGCACTTTACATTACCTCTCATGAACAGACTCAATAAGACCGAGTCTGCTACTTTTATCTCTCGTTTGTGTTTGTTGCTTCCAAGGGATCCCCCTTTTCAGTATTTATTGCGCATTTATAAATTCAAAAAAGTGTTGTGGGGGGTTGCAAGGGCCTGCACATAGTAGACGGCCCAGTTGACCTCAGACGGTTCACTTTCCCAGTTATATACAGTACAGTATAGTGTAGTTTGTTGTATTAGTAGCTACGTGTTGTGGACATTTATTGTCAGGTGTCCTGAGCTGTTTATTACATTTATTATATTTGTTGCACCTTGGCATAGTTGTGCGATGTGTAGTTATCTTTTTATGTAATAGAGCCACTTTATTCATAGACTCAACGTACCGTCACTACGATTCGATTAGTGCGGTCAATCTCCAATATTCGCCCTACTGTAGCGTGGGAGTTTTTAACAGCATAGCATTCACCCGAAGTGAATGTTGTCAGTATAATGCGAGTCTGTTTCCCGCGTACTATACTTAAGAAGTCACAAACAAGTTTCTGACTTATATTATAAGCAAATGCGTGTTTGGTTACCGCTTTAATTTTGCTTTAAGTATATTGCGTGTTTGGTTATCGCTTTAATATACTTTTTATTTGCAAGCAATACCGAGTTTGGTTACCGTTTAAATTGCTTGTATAACTGATTTCAATAAGGGTTTAATTGATTTACAGTGTGTAGTCGAGTGAACTCAACTCCATTTCTCCCGCGTACTATATTTTACGAAGCCAAAAACAAGTTTCTGACTTATATTTTACGCAAATGCGTGTTTGGTTACCAATAATATAATTAATATAAATATACTTTGAGAAGATGTTAGATACATGTAATTATTGCCCATTTTCGCCTATAATGTTAGTCCATTATGTTTATGGACAAAATAAGAATTTGATCTTATTTTAAGAAAATATGAGTAATTGTTCAAGAAGATGGTCATTTTGTTTATATATACATCAACATTATTTCTTTATTCCTAGTTTCCAAATCACATTTGCTTTTTCCGGTATGAGTCTAGTTTTCTCCAAAATGTCGTTTGCAAGTACATAGTTCTCTGTATATGGTACATCCTATCCGCTTGAGAGTATATATTGTGATATACTATCATTCTATCAACATTTCTTGGTTAAAGGGAGGTAATGCCAGTATAAATACACTTGTTTTTACTATATTCTTAATTTTAATTATAATGTCGTTTGTAAGTACATGTCTATCCTTTTTTGTTTTATAATATAATACAAGTTGTTTTGTTTATATTTCTTTCAGCTTGGTATGTCTCATTACATATGTAATTTATTTTGTTGTAATGGGTTGTGTGTAAACCGTGTATTATTTACTTGTGTTTTTATTGTTTACTTATTTGCACGGTACTAGGTATGTTTTTTAATTAATTTGACAATTCAGCGGGGTCTTCTTTCGAGATAAATGGTGGTCCTGTATAGGACTTATGATAACCATACCGGCAAGCCGGAGGATCATTAACTATTGTTGCCCTGCTTCACCGTTGACATTTGGACAAATGCCGCCATGAAGGCCTTCGTCACTGTTCCTGACATGATTTCAGCCTCAGTAGATGGAGGATTTTCGGCCTTGTCGTTGGCCCTCGTCTCGACTGCATTTAGGAGGTCAAATGATGCCAATGTCAGTGTAACATTTACGACAACGTGTTGTAACTTTGCCAATGCCAGTATAACATTTACGACAAGGTGTTGTAACTTTTGTTACAAGTAAAAATATTGTAACAGATAGCGTAGACGTTGTAACTTGTATCACAACTACATTTTGTAACATTTGCGGTAAGATTGTAACAGATAGCGTTTACGGACGGCTTGTAACTTTTACTGACGGCTACAACAGATAACGACGTTGTAACAAATGGGGTTCCTACACTGACCAATAGTCCTTATGTATTCCTCAACCATCGCACTTTGTGGTTTATTACTGTTATCTTAAAAGGTTAAACTATGCAGTAAAACATACAAACCATTCCATAGTTGTTCCGCACACGGATAACATGACACACTGACATTATTTTCAGATATTACACTTCAGCTTGAAGATTAAACTGTCAATAATCAATGTGTATCAGTATGACGACGCAGATATTGATATACATTAATATAACTGGGGTTTTAGCTGGATTTTCCAATGGAAAATCTGGTTGTAAAATCCACGAGGTCGTTGGACTTTTTCAAAATATCATATCTTGAATAATATCCAACAAATTTGATCTGCTATTGACAGATGCCTTTCACATAAGTATTATCCTAGTGAAAATAAGGAAATGGAATTCTACTGGAACTTCAAATGGAATTTCAGTAAAATTCCAGTGGCACATTTCAACGGAATTCTAGTGGATCGCAAGTGGAAACTGGAATACCACTGGTTTTGATATGGAATTCCACTGGTAAAGAGAGAAATTCACTTTATGTCATAAGCGAATCAAACGTGTTCGAATTGGGCCATCGGCAATAATAAGGTTTAATATAGTTATGTCTTTATTCTCTATAAATGGGCAAACAAGCAAAACGTGGTATTCGTTTTCAATAAAATGCATATTGCAAAATTGGTATTTTCTTTCATCCCTATGAATATTGTCATATCTACCGCTTTCTATGGCCAGGTTATGCGAAGAACATCTAAATCTGCAAAGAGCTATTTTAAATTTGTTCTCCATATCAATCATGTCAATATCTAAATAATGATCCAAGTTAAAATCGTGCTTTAAACGACAGTAAGTAACACGTCTGTTAGAACTATTAATATTAGAATTCCAGCTTTGATGATATATGTCTAATATTCTGTGTTGGATGGGTTCATAGATTAGTTAATGTATTCTATATCATATTGATGTAACCATATATTTGTCATACAACACAGCATGTAAGTCTCTAATATTTGTTTTATATGGAATGCAAAATTTGACCAGTTATATTATATATTATTGTCTGCGTCGCTTTTTGTAATATATATATTTTCTAGCAATACTGTTATCTCCTAATTTCAATAATTTAATCCAATACTTTACCATATTTAGTTTTCTCTTTATATCGAGCGGAACTCAAACTTCGCACATCTCCATGACAGTTGTAAAACAAAAAATCTTAGTAGAATAATAATAATAAAACTAAACTGTTTCGAGTGAGATATTTGAAAAGAAATTCAATCGGGTTGGTCAGTAAACACTAAAACGACTGTCTTTTAACTGTTATAGATGAAATAACCGTAACTTTGCCTACAGTTTTTGGGGATTTATTTGAAAGAATGAAATAATTTTAAATCTTCACTTTTCCTAGAAATTAGGGCACGCTTGACATTATATACTAGCTAGTGATATATTCTCGAAGTTTGCTTGTGACATTTATAGATAAGGTAAATAAGATGTCGAGACAAATCAAATACTACGATATATGAATTAGGACGTCATATGCCTTTATTATTACTATTGCCATTCTTGTTTGTCTTTTTGCGTGTTTTTGGGTTTACTGTGTCCTGTGCAAGCTGCATTTTCTGTTCGACTTTTATACTTACTTTTAGTGAAATTTGATCAACATATTAAGTTTGCAAACGCTGATAACTATATTAAAAGTAATTATTTGTTACAGGTAAACAAAATCTCATTTTAGAAAATTGTATGCCATGAAAAGTTGAGAAGACTTATTAAAGGGACAATGTCCGTAACTTTTAGCTTTTACAACAAACACTAATCATGTTTGCAAACATTACACACTAAACATTATTGCATTAAAAGCATGATTGTTTGACGGAATTCAATCGCGGTACAAAAAAAGGAAAAACCGCTTTGGGCGTTTGAACTAGCAGCCCCAACTAAACATACACTCGCGGTAATAATAATGAGAGTGAGCGTGAAGTTGTCCAAGTTGCTCCCGACTGTGCTAAGCGGGCTATACATATTACGCAATGCATACTATGGTGAAAACCTAATGCGCTAATGAAAGTCACGTGATCGTAGAAACGTAAATATTGTGGGTCCCACTTTATTTACAAATACTAATTAACGCTTCTTTTTATTTCAAACTCACGAATGTATTACTACAGACTTCTTAGGGTCTATGCTCATGTTTTCATGTGTACATTTCACTGAATAAAAGTCAGACAGTTATTTAGTTATGCTCAATATCTGCTTACTTACGGACAGTGTCCCTTTAACCGTCATGAATTGTACTGAAGTGTTTACCTTATCTCACGAACAAATAACTACATGCCATATGTTCAACCGTTATCATAATCACGTGGTAGAGATTTATTGATTGCAATTTCACTCGGTAACTTTAATATTAAAATAACGTTTCTCCGGGGTGTATCGCCATTGAAAGCCCTTACTATTCGTGTGTTGTTGTTGTTTTCTGTGCATTTAAATAGTGTGATCTACGAACAGAACGATTTGGTAAGTTTTGTGTTTTATTGTTATATGGCATATGATAATAATGGAAGGAGTAATACGACCTAAAATAACATAGATGCAATTTTAAATTAATTATGGTAGATATTATTTCCCATAAATATTGCGTGACACTTAAATAAATACGATAACTATGTATTACAATGAAACTTGCATATTGTGTCGGCTAGTCTCCACGTTTACTAAGCAATATAAGTCCAGCCAAGGGTGCGGGGAAACTGTATCGAAGAAAGGAGACGCCGTAGGTGTCAATTCCGATATATAGTTTCACCTCAATGTTGACGAGTACAACAACAACAACAACAACACTGATATTGCATAATTACATGTACCTAGTAATGATAGTTTATTAACTCTAGTTTCAATTGAAGTACCTTACAGTTTTCGCTTTTGCGACATATCCGCCAAATCAGTTGCTCGTTACTCGATACTATTCAAACATCGCATACGCCACAATGTAGATTTGATGTACGATTTAGGTTTGAAGACCTGTTTCATGTATATCTAATGTAAACTCATACTGTACACATTACCCATTTGTAATAGATTATAGGTAGATTATTAACATGTCTATGAGCGTAGGTTCAACCTGAATCTTGACATTTTGAAATATTTAGTTAAGTAATACCAAAATGGTACAGACAACATATAAACACTGCTATAATACAGTTACATCTATAATTAGAAGAGGGATATTCATCATCTTGATTTCACTGCAGCAGGTTAAACTGTCCCTATCTTACTGTTACATCTATAATTAGATGAGGGACATTCATCATCTTGGTAACACTGCAGCAGGTTAAACTGTCCCTACCTTACTGTTACATCTATAATTAGATGAGGGACATTCATCATCTTGGTTTCACTGCAGCAGGTTAAACTGTCCCTACCTTAGTGTTATATCTGTAATTAGAGGGACATTCATCATCTTGGTTTCACTGCAGCAGGTTAAACTGTCCCTATCTTACTATAAGTCTATAATTAGATTTAGATGAGGGACATTCATCATCTTGATTTCACTGCAGCAGGTTAAACTGTCCCTATCTTACTGTTGCATTTATAATTATATGAGGGATATTCATCATCTTGGTTTCAATGCAGCAGGTTAAACTGTCCCTATCTTACTGTAACATCTATAATTAGATGAGGGACATTCATCATCTTGGTTTCACTGCAGCAGGTTAAACTGTCCCTATATTACGGTTACATCTATAATTAGATGAGGGACATTCATCATCTTGGTTTCACTGCAGCAGGTTAAACTGTCCCTATCTTAGTGTTACATGTATAATTAGATGAGGAACATTCATCATCTTGGTTTCACTGCAGCAGGTTAAACTGTCCCTATCTTACGGTTACATCTATAATTAGATGAGGGACATTCATCATCTTGGTTTCACTGCAGCAAGTTAAACTGTCCCTATCTTACTGTTACATTTATAATTAGATGAGGGATATTCATCATCTTGGTTTTACTGCAGCAGGTTAAACTGTCCCTATTTTACTGTTACATCTATAATTAGATGAGGGACATTCATCATCTTGGTTTCACTGCAGCAGGTTAAACTGTCCCTATCTAACTGTTACATCTATAATAAGATGAGGGACATTCATCATCTTGGTTTCACTGCAGCAGGTTAAACTGTCCCTATCTTACTGTTATATCTATAATTTGATGAGGGACATTCATCATCTTGGTTTCACTGCATCAGGTTAAACTGTCCCTATCTTACTGTTACATCTATAATTAGATGAGGAACATTCATCATCTTGGTTTCACTGCAGCAGGTTAAACTGTCCCTATTTTACTGTTACATCTATAATTAGATGAGTGATATTCATCATCTTGGTTTCACTGTAGCAGGTTAAACTGTCCCTATCTTAATGTTACATCTATAATTAGATGAGGAACATTCATCATCTTGGTTTCACTGCAGCAGGTTAAACTGTCCCTATTTTACTGTTACATCTATAATTAGATGAGTAACATTCGTCATCTTGGTTTCACTGCAGCAGGTTAAACTGTCCCTATCTTACTGTTACATCTATAATTAGATGAGGGATATTCATCATCTTTGTTTTACTGCAGCAGGTTAAACTATCCCTATCTAACTGTTACATCTATAATTAGATGAGGGACATTCATCATCTTGGTTTCACTGCAGCAGGTTAAACTGTCCCTATCTAACTGTTACATCTATAATTAGATGAGGGACATTCATCATCTTGGTTTCACTGCAGCAGGTTAAACTGTCCCTATCTTACGGTTACATCTATAATTAGATGAGGGACATTCATCATCTTGGTTTCACTGCAGCAAGTTAAACTGTCCCTATCTTACTGTTACATTTATAATTAGATGAGGGATATTCATCATCTTGGTTTTACTGCAGCAGGTTAAACTGTCCCTATTTTACTGTTACATCTATAATTAGATGAGGGACATTCATCATCTTGGTTTCACTGCAGCAGGTGAAACTGTCCCTATCTAACTGTTACATCTATAATAAGATGAGGGACATTCATCATCTTGGTTTCACTGCAGCAGGTTAAACTGTCCCTATCTTACTGTTATATCTATAATTTGATGAGGGACATTCATCATCTTGGTTTCACTGCATCAGGTTAAACTGTCCCTATCTTACTGTTACATCTATAATTAGATGAGGAACATTCATCATCTTGGTTTCACTGCAGCAGGTTAAACTGTCCCTATTTAACTGTAACATCTATAATTAGATGAGTGATATTCATCATCTTGGTTTCACTGCAGCAGGTTAAACTGACCCTATCTTAATGTTACATCTATAATTAGATGAGGAACATTCATCATCTTGGTTTCACTGCAGCAGGTTAAACTGTCCCTATTTTACTGTTACATCTATAATTAGATTAGTAACATTCGTCATCTTGGTTTCACTGCAGCAGGTTAAACTGTCCCTATCTTACTGTTACATCTATAATTAGATGAGGGATATTCATCATCTTGGTTTTACTGCAGCAGGTTAAACTATCCCTATCTTACTGTTACATCTATAATTAGATGAGGGACATTCATCTTGGTTTCACTGCAGCAGGTTAAACTGTCCCTATCTAACTGTTACATCTATAATTAGATGAGGGACATTCATCATCTTGGTTTCACTGCAGCAGGTTAAACTGTCCCTATCTAACTGTTACATCTATAATTAGATGAGGGACATTCATCATCTTGGTGTCACTGCAGCAGGTTAAACTGTCCCTATCTTACTGTTACATCTATAATTAGATGAGGAACATTCGTCATCTTGGTTTCACTGCAGCAGGTTAAACTGTCCCTATCTTACTGTTACATCTATAATTAGATGAGGAACATTCATCATCTTGGTTTCACTGCAGCAGGTTAAACTGTCCCTATCTTACTGTTACATCTATAATTAGATGAGGGACATTCATCATCTTGGTTTCACTGCAGCAGGTTAAACTGTCCCTATCTTACTGTTAAATCTATAATTAGATGAGGGACATTCATCATCTTGGTTTCACTGCTGCAGGTTAAACTGTCCCTATCTTACTGTTACATCTATAATTACATGAGGGATGTTCATCATCTTGGTTTCACTGCAGCAGGTTAAACTGTCCCTATCTGACTTAAAAAGACGCCCGGCAATCATGATGTGTGTAAAACATTTCCTTGCATTTGTTAAAACATTAATGGTAATTATGACAATAATTCAAACCAAACTGTTAATTATATTGCACCAATAATATATTTAAACCTATGGTACAATACTGAAAACAAACTAAAAACTTAAAATTGTATTTAATTATATGCAAGCACGTTTGAAGTCAAAATGAAACTGAATAAATAAATCGTGATGCTAATTACAATGATAGATACTAACATCAAGATTGCCATGTGTCCCTTGTGTTGCTTTAAGTCTTAGTGATGTAGAAGAATAATACAATTACAAATCAATATCTACAAATCATTCAAAACCTAAATTGATATCGTATACCTGAGACAGTATGCCTAAAATGGAGCATGATGCATTTGTGGGTTTCTTCTTTCCGTTTGTTTAATGTTGTAATATTTGTTATACAATGTAGGACGTTTTTATTATTCTTAAGGGGACACACGGCAGTCGTTATTTTTCATGAACGATTTGAGAATATCGATGTGTGATCTTGCTCTTCTTCTTCAAATACGCAAAAGCTATGCATCAAACTATGCATACATGCGTTTAGGTCTATCATTTGTTGAGATGTTATATAAACCTGTGCATATCAATTGCATAGAAATAACTTAATTGTACCAAATACAATCTTAATCAAATCAATAAAAAAACGGAGAGCCTATGCTTAGCATATGATGACTTGGTTACAGCAGTAAAGGCCCTGAGACAAATTGATTATGTTGGTTGCAAAATGTTACTTCCATCGCTTTCACAAGAAAACAGATTGAAAAACGGGAGGTGCTTCGGTGGTAACAGTGAAATTACACAGTACTGTCAGCAATAAAACACAGTACTATCAGCAATAAAACACAGTACTGTCAGCAATAAAACACATTACTGTCAGCAATAAAACAGTAGTCTTGGTTAACTGTACTTGTTTTCTTCTATTTAATGAGTAGTGGTGGTTGGAACAGACGTCGAAATTTTCTCCCATTTTAGATTAAAAGGTTGCGAAGAACCGAATAAAATGAACAAATAAACAACATCTTCTGAAACTCATCATGTCCATACGTTACCCGTTGATGTGGTGGAAGTAAAAGGAAAATTAATGTTAGAAGTTGATAACCAAAACAAACCAAACAACACGCTTGTTTACAAGTATTTTTCATAACATTCCAAATTTAAGAGCGTGCGAACATTTTCAAAGTTAACCACCAAAAAAAAAATATATCTACTTTTTCAACCTGTCAGGTGATAGAGGGTGTGCAGGGAGGGGCCGTTGGGTGTGACCCAAAACTCTAAATCCGTGCATGTCACTTATAGGAGTTCATTCATGTACATGTTGACTTGTGCATGCGTGCCGTATATGGAAACGATTACTGAAAGACTATTTGATTTTGCAATCCACGCACTCTGTCACAGTTTGATGAACAAATATATGCGATGTATTACAATTGACAAAATAAACACGTAGGATATCATGTTAACCTGTACATTCACGACGAATAAGGAACCGGGAACTAGTTTCTAATTCCTGGTACCCGATCTAAACGCAATAGGGAACTGAACATGTGCAATGCAAATATCAGACTATGATTCAAAATATAAAAACAAACAATGCCATAACTTTGGCAAAATGATAGAAGGAAGATATATTTTCAGATTTAATTATCAATAAATATGATATAATTTAAGAGGTCCACACTGTTGCTTGTGTCCTTAAAACACATACAATAAGAAACGGGAACTGGTTGACTGTTTCCAGATTATACAATTATATTCGAATTGTTCAGTTCCTTATTCGGTTAGATTCGGGAACCGAGAATTAGTAGGAACCAGTTCCCTAATCCATATTCGGCGCGAGTAAGTAACTGGTGTTTGTGTGTGTGTTAAAGCAAAATCAAAATGAAATAGCATATTTATTTATAATTAAGAGATATAAATCTACTACGTTTTATGTTTTGTTAATGTTTTTCCCATTTTATTTCATCGCATGTCAATTTGCACCATGGTTTGATATTTGCATTGCACTTGTCTCTTATTGTATTCGGCGCGAACAAATAGAAATGAGTGGCTTCCTTGGTAGAACCAGTACTAAGCAATGTGGATTAATTATCTTGCTCAAGTTTAAATAAGGCGGTCTCGGCGAGGATCGATCACACGACCTCTCGATATGGAGTACGGCGCTTCACCACTGGACAACGCATTCCACTTTTGTATTTTGTTTTCTTTTCAATTAGCCAATTGAATTACATCGCATGTCATTTTTCATCAAACTGTGGATAAAAATGGATTTCAAAATCAAAGATATTATTCCAATTATTTATTGATAACGTATCGGGAACCGGACACTAGTAGCTGGAGCAATTAAATGGTTCTTCGCCGTGTCTGGTCAACTGAAAACCGGAAACTAGTAAATAATTCCTTCCTCCTAAATAGGCGCGATAAAGGACGCGACCTGTGTGTGCGCTAAAGACACACGAAAATGTGTGGAGTGTCCCAATGGATAGCGCGCTGGACTTTGAAGAAAATAGGAATGTATTCGTTAGTATGCGTAGGTTATGGTCCCGGATGTCTATATATACTCTGTCTCCTCCTGAGGCGGCTTGAACTCATGTAAACATGTGTTGCTGAGCCGTTAATTAGCCATTCAATCATTCAATCGTCGTATTCTTTATTGGTAACAGTAGGACAGGTTCACGCAATCCTAAATATCCTTCTCCTCTCTCTCGATTAAATCCAAATAAGTTACAATATATGTATGTGTCGTTAACAAACATTCAGTTTAATTGCTCTGTTGCTAGTGATGACACTGAAATCAATTGTAATCCGTAAATTGATGCATTATGTCTTACATAAAAACATGTCTTATTAGTAAAATTAAGTTTGATTTTATTATTTGTAAGTTACGTATCATTATACTTAGCAATAATAGCACTAATGTATTTATTAATAACAGAGTTTTAGGTAACTTATAATCAATTTAGCAGAGTTATAGAACAGGTATCTTAATTTATTGGTAGTATTTGTTTTCATTTGTTTTTGTATAACAAATATGTACGTGTTGTGATTTTCTAAGTAATTAATATGTTTAAATAGGTTTTTAATATGTGTATTCATCATTAGTAGTATTGTGATTTCATTTCATTATTGTTATTATTGTTATTATTATTACTATTATTATTACTATTTGTATTATTATTATTATTATTATTATTATTATTATTATTTGTATTATTATTATTATTATTATTATTATTATTTCAGATACAACCATGTCTGACTACCACCGTGCCATATCACTGCGTCTGTGTGACATTATGGAGAATGTCGGCGCGTCAGATGAGATGAGAAGATTACACCAGACAAATGGGATAACGTCTGAGATTATGGGCACTATGGGTAATCATCTGTCAGTGGATTATAAACTGATGTCAAGACATGTATTTATATTTGGTAGTTTTGCTGAAGGGACAACCACACCAGGTCTGCACTCAGATATAGATATATTATCATATAATGACGACCGTCCTGTGATAGAGAATATCCGTGACGCTCCTATATATGGTCCGTCACTACTCATGGTTCGTGACGTGCATACACAACCTGGCTATGGTAAACTTCAGCTGGTTGCTAACGGAATTCCCCAAACAGTGTATAATATGAATATTGTTAATGTATGTGATTCTGATCGTAGGGGAAGATTGTGTCTAAAACACTTATCAGGATATGGACATGCTGGTTTCAATGAAAGGAATGGTCCGGCAGACACAAATACTGATCCACCAATATCGTACGATCATGTAGCTGCCTACAGATGTTCAACAATACCAGAATGTGCCAATGAGTGGATTAGACGACCACGACCACATGGTTGGCCACCACGAAGACTGATTGATGAAATGAGTACATCTGGCTGTTTTGTTGTAGGAGTTGGACATCCGACCAGTGATGAGCGACATATTGAGTGGAGATTGTCGTTCTCGTTACAAGAGAGACAACTCATGTTTAGCCTTAATTCCGTGCAGCACAAGTGTTACATTTTCCTGAAAATGATTAAAAAATATATAATAGAAAGTGTGGTAGGAAAGTCAATCAGTTCGTATCATTGCAAAACATGTCTGTTCTACGTGATCGAGAAAACAAGCGCGGAGATATGGAGACCCAAACACTTATTTCAGTGTGTCAGACTGTGTTTAATTGTACTGTTACAATGGGTGTGTGACGGAGACTGTCCTAATTATTTTATTAAAGAAGAGAATATGTTTGATAGAGACGTCCATATACGTATAAAGCAACGTTTGATAGATGTATTACGGACATTAATTTCCGACGGACCTACGTTGTTGTTACGTATCGAATGTGACCAGATTAGAGACATTTTAATGGGTGGAGGTAATTATGACCTGCTTGTTAACGCTAACTGGATACATACTAATAGTCTAAATAACTTCAGTGTTGTGCAGCAATGGCCTTTTCGAAGAGACGTTATACAACTGCTGATGAAAAATGAGTGCATCGATAATTGCGCCTTTGTATTAAAGTTGAAACTCGCCTTAGAGTATTGTGAGCGTTTACCTGACTACGATGAACAGCAGACGAGAGAAACATTATACCATATAACCCCATTTTTGCATGCATTAGTAGCACAACAGCTGGTCTCCATGGCGTTCAGTTTACGTGGAATTCCTCATATACGTCAGTTGTTGCACGCGAGTGACTTCCTCTTCCGCCAAGGTAGTACATGTGACATGACGTCATCGAGACTCGTGTATGCCTCTGTCTTGTATAGGTTAGGACAATACGACACATGTTTGCGTCTGATAGAGCGGATCGATACTGAGCTGAATCCACGCGTATTATCGTGTTGTTATTGTCAAATAATGACAAAAGAGTTGGAACCAGGAGTATATAATTTTTCATCTTTGTCCGCTACAGCGTCCTCTGTAATATTCCTGCCGTCAGATAAGGCAATAGCCCCGCCTCCTCTCCACTACGAGATGTACAGATCGGTGGACACGCCCCCGGGATCCCGGAATGAGGAGCTAGACTACTGGTATGACAGTGCTGTTGTAGACGGGAAAGTCTATCTATACTTTTTTAAATATATAGTATTTTCAAAACTAAACAAGAACGTCCAGAAACAGGTCGCCATTGATAACTTGCAACGGGTTATACAAAATGATCCTAACCTCGGACACCTCGAGACAGGATATAACCTGCTAGGGTGGCTGTATGTCCAGGAGAATCGCTTTCAAGATGGCTTTCAGTTTTTCATGGAATCTTGGAGGATAAAGCCGCTACACAACGCAGCAAAATGGCATCTCTGGAACCTGGTCACTCGACTGATGAGACAGCGACATTGAACTTATACTGTTAAAAAGTTATCAATCAATCAGTCAATCAATCAATCAATTAATCAAATCATTCAAACAATCAATCAATCGATCAATCAATAATTCGATTAAAGAAGCAATGCAAATGTTGGTTACTTACTGAATGAACGATCAAACGAATAAATAATGGTTGAGCTTGTCACAGAATATTTATTGTTCACATGTATTGTTACATGTATACTATATGTAGTATATACATTATTATTTATTGTGTTAATGCTGACTCATGACAGTAATAAATACAGATCACATACACTTTCATATACAGAAGGCAAACAGTTTAATGTTCAACACTCATAAACATTCATATTCATTATATTCTGCATAATAGTCCAATTAACGTTGACGTTTATAGCCAAACTCGAATAAATGAAACAATAGGTACACATGATTGAGTCTATTTTAGTAATTAGATTTCCAAGCGAGTAGACCAACATGTGATTGTATGCAATATGTGTCGGTTCGAAAACTCTTGTGAGCTTATCATGCTTATGTTGATTGTTGTACTGCCTTGCCGACGTTAAATAAAGTGTATCTTATCTTATCTTATCTTATCTTATTATCGTAGTATCTTATATTATTATCTTATTTTATCCAATCTTATCTTATCTTAGTAAAAATATGCAATTTAGAACGCGTTGTCTTGTCTACACGGTTTATCAGGATGTGGAGAGCATTTAACTAGCACTGCTCCATCAGTTTATGTCAGGTTCAGAACTGCCAAAATACATATAAAGCGAAGTAATCGTATTTAAATAGCACTTATCCTTTAGGTAAAGATCAAAAAGTATATATATGAAGGGCGATCTTACGGTATTTTAATTGCACTGCTCTTAAGGTAAAAATCCACAACTATCAGAACATACGTCAAGCGGTGTTCGTTCTGAAATAAAGCGATGTTCGTATTTATATAAAGCGATGTTCGTACTTATATAAAGCGATGTTCGTACTTATATAAAGCGTTCGTATTTATATATAGCGATGTTCGTACTTATATAAAGCGATGTTCGTATTTATATAAAGCGATTTTCGTACTCAGCGCCTTTGTAACTCGAAGCACGCTGTTTGACACAAACACATACAAATAATAACTGGATTAAGTTATGAAGTGAAGATACCAGTTGTGTATATGTTTACATACATCACACACAAAGAGTATGAACGGGGAAATCAGAACATACTTCACAAATCTGTACAGAATCAATCAATCAAGTATTTATTCATCAAATCATCGCACATTCCGCCACTTTCCCTAAGTAAGCATTGGGGATTGCCAACTGTAACCTTCATTTGTATTGGGGATTGCCAACTGTAGCCGTCCATTTGTTTCGGGAATGAATTTCTAACTGTAACCGTCCATTTGTATTGGGGATTTCCAACTGTAACCATCCATTTGTATTGGGGATTGCCAACTGTAACCGTCCATTTGTATTGGGGATTGCAAACTGTAACCGTCCATTTGTGTTATGCCAACTGTAACCGTCCATTTGTATTGGGGATTGCCAAGTGTAACAATCCCGTAAATGAGCAACTATCTGCAGTGCTACATCATTATAAATACCGCGGTGTGTTTGCAGAATGTCCCTGAGTAAAGTGGCACAATTGTTATGTACATATTTGCTTATTTCAATTGATTTTTTCCTCATTGAAAATGATGACTATCTAAACAGGTCGTACTCTTAAGAATAGGGGTAAATTGTACAGGATATTCGTTTATGTTCAGAGTGAGTTATTTCCCTTTACAAACAACACGAAATTTCAATAGGAATGACTTTGGATGTAGCTATCGTTCAATACAAATAATTACATGTGTTACATATATCATACATCGTAAAGCTACTGGAGTTACCTTGGCCAAATACACGTTCCTTGCATGCTTAATGGATACTCATACCAGTTGAAACAGTGTGTTTATACAACTGTGAATACGGTTGGCCTTACATGTTAAACATAAAGCATATACTGTAAAAACTGTAAAAAATACCATAAATGTAAAAACTGTCACAAATGTAAAAAAATGCTAATGCTAAATGTAAAAAAAAAGACTCAATGTAAAAAGCGCTTGGTCACAAATGTAAAATATGGTCACCCTAAATGTAAAACAATAAATACACTAAATGTAAAAAAAGAAACTCACTAATGTAAAAAGTAAAAACGACAAATGTAAAAACCTTTTTTGATTATTGAAACAAAAAACAGTAATGCCTATATCGATGACATGCTTATTGTATTGGTATAGTAAATATATTTAGTATAGAAAATACAGTTAAAAGTAATAATTATAATAAATAGATTGATGTGCGAGGCTTATTAGGTTTCAGTGATCATTACTTACGTTTTGTGTCGGTGTAATGTATGAGTTGTACGCATTATATAGTTTATTCAACAAATACAGTAGACTATTTAGTCCACGGGTATACAAACACACAAATAATTTTTAATTGCAGAGGTCGATGGCAGTAACAAACATTACATATTATCAAATTTTGTACAATATACTAACATTCTAAATCAGTTTTAATTATGATATTTCTAACTTCTATTTGTAACCTATGAGAGGACATTCTCAATCTAGACAGTGCTACTCTAATTGTTATTATTTGAACATATTCTAGATATGATTTATACGAGAATACACAAACAAGTGACTACGTATTACGCCTCGAAGAATCCTGTATACGATAATTCCAGTTTTGGATAAAAGTGTCTGATAATCTTTGTTATCTTTGATATGGATATACTCATATTTCCAGCCTCCTGAAATAACCACACACAATTAAAGCACATGAACTCTAACAAGTAGTTTACTGCTGATGCCCAGTTTTTCTTATTAGGCCTCATCTCAGTGTCACAAAGCATCATATTATAAACAGTTTTTATATATTTATTGCTTTCACAATTTAAAACGTTTAACCAGTACTTAATCACAGCTATTAATATACGCTGTTTTAAAGGTGTCCTGCCTAGTTCACCTTGCACAGCCAAGTTACTTTTACAATAACTAAGATGTACTCGTTCTATTACGTTTGCATGTAATAACCCCAAATTTCGCATTCGTAATGTAATATTGGTTTTATTAGTGTATCAAATGGATCAAACACATGCTTAACAAATAATTCCGTAAAATTCTGCTTATATTTATTAAGTTTAAAAATGGCTTTGCCTGCCTGACCAGCTAACGTATCATATATGGTAGAAAAAGACCCACCTGTAGTAAAAACAATACAAACATATGTAAAATGGATTTCAATTTCTATATTTTTACCATCATACATAAAATGTAAATTTCTTGGTAATAATCCCCCACTTTTAAATGTCATGATTTTGGTTTTCATGGTATTTACCATTAATCTTACCGTAAATTGCAATAATCATGTAACTCATCTAATCCTTTCTGTAGGCCTTGATCGGTATTAGATAATATAACAATATCGTCTGCGTACAGAAGTAAGAACATCTTCAGTAAACCAGCGTCAACAATTAAAATCATTTCTTATGAGGTAATCTTCTATGTCATTTAAGTACATAGCAAATAAAAAAGGTTATAAACATTCCCCTTGTCTTACCCCTAAGTAGCACAAACATTCTTCACTTAACTCATTATCGTATTTAACAAACGATTTCACTGACGTATACATAGATTTAATAATATTAAGCATTTTACCCCTTACACCAAATTTAATCAATTTTAACCACAAAATATCCCTCACTATGTAATAAAAAGCTTTTGTGAAATCTATAAACGCAGCAAATAGACGTTTTCCCTTGTTAATGGTATGCTGTATAATGCCGTGCAAAATAAGAATAGTATCGTTGACATATTCTTTCAAAATCCAAACTTCTACATACACATTAATATACTTCTCGGCCCATTATATGACGCGATACTGTCTGCACATTATGTGCCTGTTTTGCATATACCTGGTTAGGACACGCTTTCGGAGCATTAAATGAATAGCCATGCAGTGCGTCGTATATAGTTATTTCATGTTTTCAACGTGTTATGTGATTTTCAATTATATTTCGTTAAAGATGTGTCTATCGATCATCTTTTTACCACATACCACCATTTACTCATTTCCTGTTTAACAGAAGTTAGTACTGCGATATTACCAGCCGATGCATGTCAGGAGATATACCATGTACTAGGTACTAAATAATTATTGCTTAGAACAACATATATTTCTTAATTCTTCATAGTCATACTTGCTGTGTGTGATGCCTACTTCCTATTCAGTTACTACTTCTTAATAATTGTTAAAACAATGGGTGAATGTGAGTATACATACAGGAGAGAAGCAATTTAAGGAAGTCCTTAAGTTATATGGAATTAGTACTTGATGATTTCTATATTCTGAAGTATCCAAACTGAAGAAGTTTAAGGATTTATTAATTACTAATAAAGGACATGCGTCTTTCATTTAGTTTACCACAGTAATGAAACTTCGCAAATGTATTCAGTGTATATGGCCATACATCATAAGTCTTATTACGCGTTGCACAAATTACTGAAATAGCTATATACAACGCAGTGTATGATATATATTCATATAATGCGTCGAAACGCACTACGCAATATGTGACATACCGCATAACGCATAAAAAGTCACATAGTGCATTGACATGTTCCGCACGATAACTTAGACACCACACAATTCACATTCTTCAGTAGATCAAAGATCAAGGTCACCATTACTTCATATGAAAATATGTATTATGGGCGATAACTTCGACACAACCACACTTTTCAAGCTAAATTGCCATTGATGAGTAAAATAATATATTGTTTCTTTTAGGTCAGTAGGTCAAATGTCAAATTCGCCATGACTTTATATGGAAATATGCATTCTGTGCAATAACTTCGAAACCATATACACCCACAGTCATGACACTTGAAACTGACTGTTTTTAAAATCAGTAGATCTAGGTCACCAATACCTTTTATGGAAATATGCATTCGACGCGATACACCAACATTGCTGAAATTATGATCCCTCTGGTGATATTATGTGAATTATGTGAATTTATATCATGGAAGGAACATCTTATATGTAGAAAACGCTCGGATCATGGGTGTCAGATGAAGATGGAAATTTTCATCCCGCGGTGCAACTTTTTTGACCGGAACCGAGGCTTGCCAAAGTACCGATCTAAACAGTTATACCGAGGTTTGGATAATTCCTATCTTTATCTAATAAGCACTACTGGTTCTTTTCGTTAATGAATCCATGCAATTATTAGGATAAATACCGTTCAATACGTGGTCCAAGTATTAACTTTCATATCCCATCCAATCCCTTCTCCGAGAAGCGAAAACGTGATTGTCTGGGGTATGAAATTAACCCTTAATTAAACCTTAATTTCGACTTTAAAAGTTTGCAAGTTGTAAAAAGTAAAACATTTAATAAGTAACGGTAAACAGGTTATCGCATTTTTTCAGTAAAACATGTTTTTAAACGTGTTTTATTGTCGAAATATCCGTTATTAAATCCTGCTAATATAAGCTTTCCCATCGATTCGTGGAATTAAGGCGGGAACACGTAATGGTTTATAATATAAGATTTCATCAAGCATGTAAAACGCGGATTAATAGAAATTCCGATATAAAACGCGTGTAAATCCGTGTCTGGAATCATGATCTTACATGGAAATTAAATAGCAGTGGTCGGTAAAAGTTGGACACGTCGACCACCAAAGGACGATAAACATGAGAGGTAATGTAATGATGTAATTGGACACGTCGACCACCAAAGGACGATAAACATGAGAGGTAATGTAATGATGTAATTGGATACGTCGACCACCAAAGAACGATAAACATGAGAGGTAATGTAATGATGTAATTGGACACGTCGACCACCAAAGAAGATAAACATGAGAGGTAATGTAATGATGTAATTGGACACGTCGACCACCAAAGGACGATACACATGAGAGGTAATGTAATGATGTAATTGGACACGTCGACCACCAAAGGACGATAAACATGAGAGGTAATGTAATGATGTAATTGGACACGTCGACCACCAAAGGACGATAAACATGAGAGGTAATGTAATGATGTAATTGGACACGTCGACCACCAAAGGACGATAAACATGAGAGGTAATGTTATGATGTAATTGGATACGTCGACCACCAAAGAACGATAAACATGAGAGGTAATGTAATGATGTAATTGGACACGTCGACCACCAAAGAACGATAAACATGAGAGGTAATGTAATGATGTAATTGGACACGTCGACCACCAAAGGACGATAAACATGAGAGGAAATGTAATGATGTAATTGGACACGTCGACCACCAAAGGACGATAAACATGAGAGGTAATGTAATGATGTAATTGGACACGTCGACCACCAAAGGACGATAAACATGAGAGGTAATGTAATGATGTAATTGGACACGTCGACCACCAAAGGACGATAAACATGAGAGGTAATGTAATGATGTAATTGGACACGTCGACCACCAAAGGACGATAAACATGAGAGGTAATGTAATGATGTAATTGGACACGTCGACCACCAAAGGACGATAAACATGAGAGGTAATGTAATGATGTAATTGGACACGTCGACCACCAAAGGACGATAAAAATGAGAGGTAATGTAATGATGTAATTGGACACGTCGACCACCAAAGGACGATAAACATGAGAGGTAATGTAATGATGTAATTGGACAGTCGACCACCAAAGGACGATAAACATGAGAGGTAATGTAATGATGTAATTGGACACGTCGACCACCAAAGGACGATAAACATGAGAGGTAATGTAATGATGTAATTGGACACGTCGACCACCAAAGGACGATAAACATGAGAGGTAATGTAATGATGTAATGCTCATCGAACCCGATTAGCTTCGCACATCAATCTACTTATTTTACTTATTACCGATATCTGTCTTTATATACTAATTACACTCAATATACCAAAAAGCAATCATGTCATCTATATAGTCTTTACTGTTTTATGCCCCTAAAGCGTTTCGGGGGCATATAGTAATCGCACCATCCGTCCGTCAATTTCGTATCCGGACCGTAACGTCACAACCCCTGCAGAGATTTTTAAATAACTTGGCACAAGTAATCACCATAGCAAGACGATGTGTCGCGCGCAATACCCAGGTCCGTACCTCAAAGGTCAATGACACACTTGCAGTTCATATGTCAAAAACAGGTAAGCATTTTCGTGTCCGGACCGTAACGTCACAACCATTGCAGGTATTTTTAAATAACTTGACACAAGTGATCACCATAACAAGACGATGTGTCGCGCGGAAAACCCAGGTTCGTACCTCAAAGGTCAATGTCACACTTGCAGTTCATAGATCAAAAATCGTGTCTGGACCGTTGGGTCACAACCCCTGCAAGGATTTTTAAATAACTTGGAGCAAATGATCACCATAACAAGTCGATGTGTCGCGCGCAAAACCCAGGTCTTCAAGGTCAAGGTCACACTTTGAGGTAAAAATTAAAATTGTTTCCGGTCAATAACTCCGGCATTCATGGACGGATTTTCAAATAACTTGGCACAAGTGCTCACCCCAACAAGATGATGTGTCGCGCATAAAATCCAGGTATGTGGCCCCTAGGTCAAGGTCACAATTAGAGGTCAAAGGTCAAATCGTGTCCGGTCAATAACTTTTGCATGCCTGGACGGATTTTCAAATAACTTGGCACAAGTCCTCCCAACAACCAAACGACGTGTCGCGCACAAAATCCACGTCCGTGGCGCCAAGGTCAAGGCTATACTTAGAGGTCAAATTTACTTCGGGACATTTGTCACTTACAGTGATATTACCTGTTTGTATCAATAATCGAGACAAGTTGTTACATTTGTCGTTTTGCTTTTTTTAGATTTGAGGGTAAATATTTTTTTTACACTTAGCGTATATTGTTTTGTTTTACATTTAGGGTGACCAGATTTTACATTTGTGAAGTGTTTTTTTACATTTGTGTCACCCTTTACTTTAAGCGTTAGACTTATTCACATTTGTAACAGTTTTTACAATTACGGTAATTTTTTACATTTGAGTTACTTACATAACATACAATTGTCGATGTAAACTGCTGTTGTAGCTATTGCATAATCTGGTAAATCTAAATGGTTTGTTTTATCTACTAAACAGCTAAATATCTTTATGAGTTCAAACATATTTATTTTGCATCGAGTGTAACGAAAGCTATCGTAACTTATTTGCATCTCTCTCGATGTCTTCCCGGCTAGAACCAGTAACAGCAAATTTAGATAAAGTGTCTTGCTCAGGGTCTCAACGCATATGGTCATGGCGGGGTTCGAACCCAAGACTTTTCGATCATGGATCCAACGCTCTGCCACTAGACCACAGCTCACAAAAATATGTGTAATACATTCATTGTTGAATACACAAATTAAAAACTACAACGTTAGCTATAAAATACATGTAATGCATGTACAAGTGATACCATACAACTCTGTGTGGACTACAACAGTGTTTGCACGTCAGTATATAACGCATCCAAGTACATGACACGTAATACAAAGTTGCCTCAACCAGGACTGCAACCCAGTGCCTCCAGCGTACGTCGACTGAATGTACATGGTACTTACATACCAACAAGATCGAAATGTGTCCATAAATGTCATATTATACAGCGAAGCCACTGCCAGTGTTCTTCATGATGATCCGGCAAATATAACAGTTGGTAACAAAATCGTGCCACAGTCGGGACACGAACCAAGAGCCTCCAACGTACCTTTCTTTCACTGATATAGTCTCTTTCATAGCAATATAAAACCAAATCTGCGACAAGGGGTGCACAGTTTGTATCCATAGGGATACCAACAATTTGTCTATAAACGGTAGTTCCATACCTGACGAAACAATAATCTAATAGAAAAATACGTGATTCACAAACTTCATGGCAAAACACATAAATGATCATGTATATATAATATAAAAAAAGAAAAGCCTAGAAAGCCACAAAGTATGTACTCATCAATGACTTGGCAGAAGCCAGATCAGGGTACATGATAGGGTCCACCATCTGTCCAGTCATCGCACAATCAAAAAGGTAAGCGTAGTGGCACTGTAATTGGGTCAACCACTAAACATGTAGTGCATGCAAAATGATAACCTCATTCGATAAACGTTTTAAAAATATTGATAACGATTGATTGAAAGTGATTATGACCAAGGATCTTACGAAGTTTGTAAATCACATCGCCATAGAAGTCAGGCTGTGATAGTCCTTGTATATAACAATTACTTCGTCAACAATATTATGGGTTGTTTGAAAATGATTCGTAAACACGATCCGCGTAATATTTATTTTTAAATATGAAGTACGTCCTTATTCAAAATACAGAATACCTAGTGCACAGTCAGTTAATGCACAGAGGAAAACTGTACGGGAGTATATGCTATTATTTGATTGAGTGAGTTCCCTTTACATAAACTAAATGTTTTAAATAGAAATATACTGATTTAAAATTAAAAAAATGCCATTTTTACTATTTTGTATTGATTATGTCATTGTAAATACATGTATATTCAATTCTGATATTACCTACCGTTTAAGTTGTAATACCTCGTTTTCTACTTCATATATTCGTTTTGTTTATTGTGCACTTGTAATACCTCGTGTTCTACTTCATACAGTTGTTTTGTATAATGCGCACGTGTAATACCTCGTGTTCTACTTCATATATTCGTTTTGTTTATTGTGCACTTGTAATACCTCGTGTTCTACTTCATACAGTTGTTTTGTATAATGCGCACGTGTAATACCTCGTGTTCTACTTCATATATTCGTTTTGTTTATTGTGCACTTGTAATACCTCGTGTTCTACTTCATACAGTTGTTTTGTATAATGCGCACGTGTAATACCTCGTGTTCTACTTCATATATTCGTTTTGTTTATTGTGCACTTGTAATACCTCGTGTTCTACTTCATACAGTTGTTTTGTATAATGCGCACGTGTAATACCTCGTGTTCTACTTCATATATTCGTTTTGTTTATTGTGCACTTGTAATACCTCGTGTTCTACTTCATACAGTTGTTTTGTATAATGCGCACGTGTAATACCTCGTGTTCTACTTCATATATTCGTTTTGTTTATTGTGCACTTGTAATACCTCGTGTTCTACTTCATACAGTTGTTTTGTATAATGCGCACGTGTAATACCTCGTGTTCTACTTCATATATTCGTTTTGTTTATTGTGCACTTGTAATACCTCGTGTTCTACTTCATACAGTTGTTTTGTATAGTATGCACTTGTAATATCTCGTGTTCTACTTCATATAGTCGTTGTGTGTAGTGTACATTTGTAATGCCCCGTGTTCTACTTCATATATTCGTTTTGTTTATTTGCACTTCTAATACCCCGTGCTCTACTTCATACAGTTGTTTCGTATATAGTGCAATTATAATACCTCGTGTTCTACTTCATACAGTTGTTTCGTATAATGCGCACGTGTAATACCTCGTGTTCTACTTCATATATTCGTTTTGTTTATTGTGCACTTGTAATACCTCGTGTTCTACTTCATACAGTTGTTTTGTATAGTATGCACTTGTAATATCTCGTGTTCTACTTCATATAGTCGTTGTGTGTAGTGTACATTTGTAATGCCCCGTGTTCTACTTCATATATTCGTTTTGTTTATTTGCACTTCTAATACCCCGTGCTCTACTTCATACAGTTGTTTCGTATATAGTGCAATTATAATACCTCGTGTTCTACTTCATACAGTTGTTTTGTATAATGCGCACTTGTAATACCTTGTGTTCTACTTCATACATTCGTTTTGTTTATTGTGCACTTTCTAATAGCCCGTGCTCTACTTCATAGAGTTGTTTCGCATATAGTGCAATTATAATACCTCGTTTTCTACTTCATACAGTTGTTTTGTATATTGTGCAATTATAATACCTCGTGTTCTACTTTATACAGTTGTTTTGTATATTGTGCAATTGTAATACCTCATGTTCTACTTCATACAGTCGTTTTGTGCAGTGTGCACTTCTAATACCTCGTGTTCTATTGCATACATTTGTTTTGTATAGCGTGCAATTGTAATATCCAGTGTTCTCCTTCATACAGTCTTTTGTCTAGTGAGCACTTGTAATACCTCGTGTTCTACTTTCTACAACTGTTATGTATAGTGTGTACTATTAAACTTGTCCATAAAATATAAACAAATGAAGTGCCTAGTAGATATATACGTCTTATCAATATTATATATAAAACACTTATGTTCTGTCAGGGTTTTATAAAAAAAAATAGTATGGGTTTTCCAAGATGGCGGACAGCGGCAAACGCGAAAGGTAGGTATTTTCTTATTTAGCTGATAACTTTAATTCATTCTTCTAAACTAATTTAATTGCATAGCATTCTATCAACTAATCCAGTATTAAACACTGACCTCTGCACGAGCCCTGTCTATTGACAAGTGCATACATTCTAGGGCCAAACACACTGATTGTGTACTACTTACCTCTGTCCGAGCACTGTCTTTTGACACGTGTGTGCACGGGCCTTGTTTATTGACAAGTGCATGTATTCAATTTCCAAAGACACTTATTGTGTATTTTACTCTGCACGAGCCTGTTTATTGACACGTGCAAGTATTTGATGTCCAAACACACTAATTGTGTACTTACCTTTGCACGAGCCTGCCTATTGACACGTGCAAATATTCAATGTCCAAACACACTGACTGTGTCATTACCTCTGCACTAGCCCTGTCTATTAACACGCGCAAGTATATAGTGTCCAAACACGCAGAGTGTGTACTTACCTCTGCACGAGCCTTGCTTATTGACCAGTGCATGTATTCGATGGCCAAACACACTTAGTGTGTACTTACCTCTGCACGAGCCTGTATATTGACACATGCAAGTATTTGATATCCACACACACTAATTGTGTACTTACCTCTGCATGAGCCATGTCTATTAACACGTGCACGTATTCGGTATCCAAACACACTGAGTGTGTACTTACCTCTGCACGAGCCTGTATATTGACAAGTGCAAGTAGTTTATTCGATGTCCAAACACACTCACGTTGTACTTACCTCTACACGAGCCCTGCCTATTGACACGTGTAAGTATTCGCATCAAATCATTTCACCATCCGGTTCATTTTTCATATACACAAACATATTCATTCTGGAAATCAATTACATGCACCTGTTTCAGAATTGGGTTGGACGGGAGTGTTTAATTTAAGACTATTATGGCGCATCCAACACACATTGCGTTCGTTTTGAAAGAAGTATCGACTACCTCTCGCGCTCATCACTGTCAGCCATCTTGGAAAATATTCACGGCTAAGTTCTAATTACTGCCAATCAACCGGATGAACTCGAAAATAGTTCTCTATAAACGCGTGCTATTTTGTTTGCCATGTGTCCCTTTAACGGTGAAGATTTCTGTTTTTATAGCCTCCATCCTAAACTTAGATATTTTGTCTAAGATTGTTTTCCACTCATCACACACGCACTCCTTTATGTGTTGCCGACAATAGACGTATTCATTACATAACTGGTATTTTGAACAATTGTGTGACTAACGATGTCGGCTTTTGATTACTGAATGACGCAGTTTGACACGACACCACATGTTATTATGGCAGGTTGCACGACAGCGGGTCACTATCGGAATGTGGTAAGCATAAACAGAAATGCCAAATAACTTATCCTTGTTATCATCTAAATGGCATTGCGTTAAATTCATAGTGTTTAAATTACTGAAAAGAGATCTTGCTAACATACAGACAGATAGTAGTCGGTGGAATGATGCGAAAATGTTCCCTTAATAATAGGTGTGACGTGTTCAACTCCATAGTGTTTGACATTATTCTGTTTTAGAAGTACATTTGAAATATCCGAAACAGGGAAATTAATATAAAAAGAGTACATTTCTAGATTGTTTGAGTTTGTAATATCAATGTATCTATAATAATTGATGTCTAGAGCTAGTTTAAACGAAATGTACTAAATGCATTATAAACACCTATTTGTACTAGTATTACGAAAAAATAACAGATGCTCAACCATACAACCATAAAACCATGGCATCACTTCGCCAACTTGTAACTCATTTGCCAACGTACCATGCGTAGTTGAAGATTCATTTCCTGCGAAGCACCGATATCGGTTGTGTGAGTGAGCTGCATTTTATTTGTTCACTTAACATTGTTTGGAAAAGAAATGTAATGATGTTGTATGTCTGTATGTGTTTTGTGGTTGTTTTATTGAGTTTTTTTTGCGACACGTCATATTAGGCTATATAGGGTCAGCAACCTCAGAGGAAGATGAGACGAATGATGATTGTTTTATTCATCAGACATGCCTCCTCCAGGACGGGAACTCAAGCAGAATAGAGGTAGGCAGCTCTAAAGACATGGCCTTGTCCACTGAGATACTCATATGCCAAAAATAATTTAATAAATGCAGTGTTGAGAAATACGAATTTACCCCCAAACCAAAACTCAACTTGCACCAACATTAGGAAGAAATGTACATTCGGTAGTTTATTACAGCTCGCGATACTGAGCGGAAACCAGTGGACACTTAACGCAATGCCGTAATTTAGGTCGCTGCGACCATTAACCAACCAAACAAACGCGTATTCTGACTGCGAGGAAAATATATATGTTACGTTGGGTTAGAACCTGGTCTATTCGATGTTCAAACACACTGACTGCGTACTTACCTCTCTACACGAGATCTTTTTATTGACACGTGCAAGTATTCGATGTCCAAACACACTGACTGTGTACTTACCACTGCACGAGCTATATCTATTGACAAGTGCAAGTATTCGATGTCCAAACACACTAACTGTGTTATTAACTCTGCACTAGCCCTGTCTATTTGCAAGTGCAAGTATTCGATGTCCAAATAAACTGTGTACTTAACACTGCACGAGAGTGTCTGTTGACACGTGCAAGTATTTACCTCTGCAATGGCCCTGTCTATTGACAGTTTCACGTATTCGATGTCCAAACACACCGATTATATACTTGCTTCGCTAGGAACATACTCTTGCCTCTGTTTTGGTAAAATATCTGCGAATAGTATATCACCGTTTGTACTGTAGGCCCATGTGCAGCCATTGAAGCTGTACTATTGTTGATGTTAGAGTTTGGAAACAAATGCATTGCTCTCCTTGTTGGCCAGTATGTAATATTCTCCTCCGCAAAAGACAAATAGATTCCTACGGTACTTTCTTATATAATCACTCTCAACATGTTCAAGGTTATACGTTTTATTATTTTACATTTAGCAAACTGAACAAGTCAAAACGTTTCTTAGTTGCCACACAGAGCCATACCAGCAACGTTTCATTCTTTTCTGAACATTATAAAATGAACGTAACCCGTCTTCGGTGTCCTTATTTGGGGCGCTTTGGCCTTGGCAATCTACCTTAATAAGGTTATTGCTGAAATCAAGTGAATTGTTAAGGTTCCTAGATACGATAGTCAGAAATAATAAAATAAAAATAAATAAATTGTTTAATATTGTATTAAGTTATTATACAATTATACAGCCGTTGTGATACTCTGGTAAGCCAGAATGCAAATTTCTTATGAGAGAGAGAGAGACTAAAATTCCCGTCTCGGCGGTTTCATCTATCGAGAGATCTTGTCCTGTATCGTAATTGATGCTCATTCTCCGCATAATTCAAATATTATACACATTACTGTTTGTAGAGGTAGTGTTAATTACAAAGTAAAACGTTAATGTAACCCTATAACTTCCTTTGTGTGAACCGTTTTCTTACACTTCCAATCGTATATACTCGGCCATTGTCGGTTTGCTTCGTATTCCTCCAATCGTATACACACGGACATGTTCGGTATGCAATCGGAACTGCCTCGTCGGATTCCGTCACTCGGGAATCCGACTCGGAGAGTACTCGAGGCCATATTGAACTATTTTCAAGAAACGACAACTCTGCAGTAGCGACCTCTTCAATTATAAGATAAACAAAATGGCGACTGCTGGCAAGTTCCGAAAATGCGGTACATATTTATTTGTTTTATCAGGGAGTATTCATAGATTCCTGATATGATAATGTATTCATACTAAGGTAAACAATATGGTGATTCCCGTCAAACGTGGGCGCTTCTTAATTTATAAGAGTTTCACCTCTTCTTCATCTAAAACTAAATAAAATGCGAGCACATGCCATGGCCATCATGATCATGGTATCAATGATCTGATCATGCGCCCCACCAATATATACAGGGCAGGGTAGAGCAGGGGTGTCATTACCTTTATAAGTAAGCGGCACCCAGAGCAGAATAGCCGGGTATTTTTATTGATTCTTGTATAAAATACTAGTAAAAGTATCTGTATCTGTACAGTGCTTTGGGGTGTATAGAATCATTGGTAGTAAAGAATCAGTTCCTGTTTAAAATCAATTTTCTCAGCTCATATATTTTAGATTATTTTAAAACTTTCCAGGCTTGAAGATATATCATGTAAGCATACATTTATTCAACGCTGAAATTATTTGGGACATTTTTCCATGCAAAATATATCACTACGTGCAACACCTCTCAGAAAAAATGATTCTATACTACCTGAATGAAGTGTGTTTTTGAAACGAAAAATTCATACTGTCACAATAAACTCAGAAATAAATATTTGCTGTTTTAACAGTATTAAATTTACTATTTCCAAATAAAAATATCTGTTTCTGTTAAAGTTACGAATGCTGTTTTGCATTTTTCTGTAAGATAAGTTTGAAGTTTTGACCAGAATTCTTTTACTGTTCCACAGTTCCAAAACAGATGTTGGATAGTTTCAGGTATATTTTTGCAAAAGCTGCACATATCGTTATTATTAATATTCATTTTAGGCAAAAAGGTAATTTGTTCCAAATATCCTATGGTTGATTCTAAATTGAACCAAGGTAACTTAGGATCTTTTGTTATTTTATAAGGTAAGGCATATAATCTTTCAAATTCAAAGTTTGGAACACTAACTACTTCATTTTTCCATTTACTTAATGCTTTGGGATATACATTATTTCTAATCATGATGTCATATATGTTTCGACAGCCTTTCTCATTTTGTAGAATTAAGGATAGGATTAGTGGACGAATAGGGTTTGGCTGTTACAGGCTAGATGCACAATATTCAGGTTTGCCAAATAATTCCTGACAGCAGTTATAAGACCTTCATATTCAAGAAAATTGGACTGTATATTATAGTGTTCATTCAATTCTATGTATGAATAAAGATTTCCATTTTTGTTTAAAATGTCATTGATAAAAGTTATTCCTCATGTAAACCATCTTTTGTAAAACACACTAGAGCCTCCGATTGAAATTTAAACATTTTAAAAATGTTTGATGCTTCAAGAAGCCCTTATAAAATAAATACATTAGATGTAATCATTGATCACATAGTAATAGTGTTAAATAAACTATTTTCATATTGTTTATATTAAATATATGATATCTGGAATGTTTTCACTAGATGATATATGTATAAGATCTATATCTTGCAATAAACTAACCCTCATGTCAAAGGTGTACCCTAATGTCTGTGGATTGGAGAAAAAATATATACTTGCAGACCATATAAGCGTAATTTAACAATATATCAAGTACCTTGGACGCCATGGACGTCAGTATGGACTTCATGAGTCATATCTTTCTTTGTTTAGAGTTTTATTAATTGATTTACTGATACAATATCAAGTTCATATATGCATGCAGCTGACATATCACTCTCGACTGACAAAACGGTAAACAATAACTCCCATAATATGATATAATCATAATTACAATGTCTCTTCCTCCTCTCCCTTCAATTCAACCGTAATATTAAAGTATATATTTGGAAAACTCAGTGAAGTAAGAAGAGAGTGAATGGTGACCCGTAATGGAGATATAACGCAGCTGACTGAAATCTCGTATGGCTTCGAGAAGTGGAAGGAACCTCGTTTTAGCGGTAAACTTTTCTGAATATCCGCCATTTTGTTTCCATCGGTGAAGTGCTCTGCTTTGTGAAATTGTAAAATATTTGACTGTTTTGCATTATTAGGTCATCTTACTTCACAGAACTTGTTTGTTGTTATATTACTAATAGTTGATATTGACATTTTGGGTATTTTTACGTTACTTTACAGTGAATTGATTGATATAAAATAAAATGCACAAACTGTTGGTCGGCCGTGTTTGTTAAAGTATTGTTTATCAGAGATGTCGAGATGGCGCAAATCCGCTATACATTTGTTTGTTTTAATTAATTCCTCAAAAATAAACAGCTCGCCGTCGAAAACTGTGATTGTAAAAAGTAGTGGTCCACTTTTTTTTATGCAAAACTCCTTTATTTTATCTAATAATTTGTGTTAAAGACTGCATAGATATCGACCAGCATGGCCGATTCTAGCCAATGCCGATTAAATGCACCCTTTTGTACTTCTCTATTAATTTGTTTGTTTTATTTAATTCCTAGAAAATAGACAGCTCGCTGTCGAGAAATATGATTGAAGAATGTAGTGGTACACTTTTTGTTATGCAAAAACCTTAATTTTGTCTAATAATTTGTCTTAACAATTGCATAGATATCGCACAAAACGACCATACATGCCGATTCCATCCAATGATTATGAAATGCCATCTTGTTTGACTTCGCTATACATTTTTTTTGTTTTAGTTAATTCCTAGGAAATAGACAGCTCATTGTAAAGAAATATGATTGACGGATGTAGTGGTACACTTTTTATTATGTAAAAACCTTAATTTTGTCTTAAAGACGACATAGAGTGTCGACCAAAACGGCCATACATGGCCGATTCTAGCCAACGACGATGCTGTAGGAATCCGCTTTAGGTTTTTTAATTTTAGTTAATTCCTCCAATAAAAACACCTCGCTGTCGAGAAATATGATTAAAGAATGTAGTGGTACACTTTTTGTTTATGTAAACGCTTTAATTATGTTTTAAAAACTCTTATTCATAACTTTCACATCTGGTCAACTTCCGGTTGGTTGAGATATTCAGTAGGTGAAAATAAAGGGGTTTACTCGGACTTTATCCTCAAACTCTATATGAAAAATGAACACATTAGACCATGATTTAAATTAAATGTATCCATATTGGTGTTTTAAAATCAGACAACACCAAAAGAAGATACATAGATGTATACAAAAAATAAAGCTTTTAATATAATTATCACTATAAACTAGTTTTATAAAGGGCTAAAGTCAGTTGAGCACCAACGATAAACACCGAGTTTACCCCCTACCAGAATGTGGAGGTGTTTTATTTTATTGATCACTGATTGGTCAATTTATTTTGATGATGTCATGTGAAAGTTATGAATTCAACCCATCTGTGTTGGTGCTCTTTTGGTTAATTAAATGTCCTTTCCAGCAGTTGAACAACGAACAACAACTTCAAATGTCTGTATCAACTGAGCGCTTTCCAATGCATTTCACCATAAATTATGCGTCCTGGAGATAGTATTTTTTTTACTATAAGTTTTCAAACCCATATGACCTACATACATATATAATCACGCAAAAAACAGTTAAATGAAGCGGCGCTAACGCAGGGTTTTATGGCAGTTGTTTATTGCGATCAAAAGATATAAAGGGTTTCTCCAATCATAATTATACGGCGCCCCGTGGCTAATTGGTCGTCCTAAGCAGGATGTTTGTTTAGATCAAAGAGGCCATAAATCACTGGCAAACACTGGCCACCCGTGGTGTGTTGACATCGAATATATACCATGATTGTGTAATATTATTATTTTTCAATTTTATTTATATTATATGCATCTATGAAACTAAACACATAAGAAATAGATTATGTTCATTCGGATTTGTCAAAAAACACACGCATAAGTGTGTTAACGTTTCATTTTTATTTAACAAATTATCATAGTAACAAATTGATTTGTTATGCCGTTTTAATATGACAATATTAGGAAATATATAACTAATGCTAAACTGATGTATCTGCACTGTTAAAACCCACTTACGTGTTTAATTAGAAGTTTTTCATGTGATATTATTTTTTTATACAAAATTATCTCATTCGGTGTTGCGAGTTACTGTGTCATGTTACAAGATATTTAAAAGTTCCACTTAGACGGATGCTAGTATTTTAAAAATGTGTTATTATGTAATATATAAAAAAACAATTCAATCAAAAAAAATGAGTGTGAATTGAGAACAATAATAATTGAAAACGTAAAAAAAAAAAAGAAGTTAGATAAACCACAGACTAGTTGCACTTACTAATAATTAGGTTAGGTCTGGTTACACCCCCCCCCCCCCCCACCTCCCAACCCCCCTCAAAATATCGAATATCGAAATTGTGTGCATGTATAATGTATTTTATATATATTCCCTTTTATTAATGACATCTTTTAAATATGTTTCGAAATAAATACAAAAAGAAATCACTCGTAACTCTAGTACGCTTAACTTAATGCTAACGCCCCTTTTTACAAACACTCAAAATAAAAATCGTCATCTACCGCTAACCAGCATTTGCCAATAAATAAACCTTGATTTTAATAAACCTTGAAAGAATATGTGTATGTATAGAAGCGTCAAAATAGCAACGAAGGTGTAACAAGTTTATCTTTATTACAACTAGATTAACGCGAATCTGATTACCGGTACAATGAACCCATTCCGCTATATTCATAACAATTGACTGATAGCGTTAACCGCGCACCTGCCGCAGTTATAAGCATTTTTAAAGAGCGCCCAGCGATCACGATGAAATTTCTGATCATGTACAGAGACGCTTATCTTTCTCGTTTTAGCCATACGAGATCGTGCGAGATTCGATTATGTGCCCATTCACTCTCTTCTTACTTCACTGGCTTAACTTAATGGTAACGCCCCTTTTTACAAACACTCAAAATAAAAATCGTCATCTACCGCTAACCAGCATTTGCCAATAAATAAACCTTGATTTTAATAAACCTTGAAAGAATATGTGTATGTATAGAAGCGTCAAAATAGCAACGAAGGTGTAACAAGTTTATCTTTATTACAACTAGATTAACGCTAATCTGATTACCGGTACAATGAACCCATTCCGCTATATTCATAACAATTGACTGATAGCGTTAACCGCGCACCTGTCGCAGTTATAAGCATTTTTAAAGAGCGCCCAGCGATCACGATGAAATTTCTGATCATGTACGGAGACGCTTATCTTTCTCGTTTTAGCCATACGAGATCGTGCGAGATTCGATCATGTGCCCATTCACTCTGTTCTTACTTCACTGGAAAACTCAACAAATGCTTCCAAACTGTCAGTCATTATATGGATCGAACTGTTTGGGACCGAACGAACTGTTTGGGGCCGAAACGTCTTGATTTCAACTACGGGATTTATTTTGTTAAAAAGTATAATTTATCGGTCATAGCGATAAAATATCAAGAAATTGATCAAAATCACTCACTAATCTGCAATATTTTCATCAATACAACATTATATAGTAGAGCACTATTTTGCGGAGAGCTACAATCGAAAACCGAACCAAATGCTGCATTTTGATGCAAAAAACCATTGAGCGGCACCCAATACTCTCCGAGCCACTATTCCCGAGTACGGAAATTGGCGAAGAGTTCCGATTGGTTCGGTATGTTTAGTATTCCACCAATCGTATACACACGTATACACACGGACATGTTCGGTATGTTTCGTATTCCACCAATCGTATACACACGGACATGTTCGGTATGTTTCGTATTCCATCAATATACTCGGTCATGCTTGGTATGCTTCGAGATTCTTCGTCGAGGTAGTCGTCAACAGAGGAGAGAAGTGTAAAACAAGTTAGGATGTATTTGACTGTATGAACACGTTGAGCGTTAAACACTATGAATCGTATGCAAATTGAAGTCCCAGGGCAACTCAGTTCAAATTGTTAAAATGTGGGTTGAAGGAATTTTTAGGTAGGATTGTTTTTATATCTTATTGGTACTGATTGATTTAAAGAATTAGATACAATATTGATTATTTGTTTCGTCTTCCATGCCACTCATATACATACCTTCATTTTTTACAACTAATTTCCTTATTTGCGATTAAATTAAATGTGCAGCTAGAGACGGAAGAAGGTATACATGTAATTGGTAGTGTTTATTTCCTAAACTCTTCTATAAACTAGAATAGTGTGATTAACTTAATAAACAGTTATTTTGGGGATTTACATAAGTTTGTTGGTTTGCTGAAAAAAGGTCAATCCAATTTGCAGGTAGGTTTTCGATTTGAAGTTTTCTTCTGGGTGATCCCATATCACTGTTAATCAGGAATTGTGATAGGGTCCATCATAACACAAATAACGTATTACAGGGGGTGTTATACTAGTCTCGTCATACTAGTTGTAATACATTTTACTAAACACGGGCTCTAAAGAGAGTATAAAAAGATCGGACAGGGAAAGTAGCATTCAAGGTGGACAGTCAACCACAAAACACAGAAACAAACACGTAAAATATTACCCAAATCTAAGCATTGTCCTTAAATTATGTTGAGGTGTATATTGAGCCTTATGTATGTCTTTTGTTGGAATTATTGATATTGATATCGAATTTCAGCAAACATTGAACGCCGAAATGAATGACGGTTACATATGTATATTATCTCTTTGCCGTACTCGAGCATTCATAAATTATTCTATATCGTGGAAACTTCGTTGTTTAATATTGCTGTGATAGTAAATGTGTTAGTTTTTACAAAAAGAGACAGCAGTGTTTAGCATTTAACCAACATTTATATAAGTTATCAAGTGCGTGCACTCGATTTACAGGTATATGAGTTTATAAACATTTAATATATTGATGTTTTTGTTTTTAAACGACTCAAGTTTTGACTTCTTAGTACGTTGTTAGGACGGTATTCTTCATTTATGTTACTTGCTTATCTTGTAAATAGTGTTACTATGTTTCTTTATGTTTAGCATATTATAAACTCGTGTACGGTTCTCATCTTCCTAAGAAGTAAGGTAAACTATCCTGGCTTGGCAGAATACCACAACGTTAGCGTGTACGATGCTTGGTTGGTGTAATTGTGTTTACGTCATGCTCAGCACATTTTATATGATATACATTTTTTTTTTTTTATGATAGTCGATTGTTTTTCCTTGGTAGAACCAGTACAGTATACCGCTCATATCCGTCGAAATCGACACTTTCTAACTTCATTATTTGGATCGTCTTCGTTCTCTGATTCAACCTCAGTGTCTTCAGATATTAAGATCAAATTAATTCGTTCAATATATTTTGGTTGTTCTGATATTTAATATGGAAAAACAGATACCTTTTTATATTTTCCTATTATAGCATATCCATAAACATTAATAGCAAGATTATTTTGTTTTTCTACTTTGATTATTTGAGAAATCGGAGTGGGAAAATCAATACCATCCATATTCAACTTACCCATGGGTTTGTTATAACTAGATATCCTAATTGGATTATTTTTATTAGCCCACAAAGCAGAAACCAATGCCACTTCCAAGCACTTATTATCTTCATTATTAACATTAATTTTTCCTTTGAATCAGATACTGCTTTAGGAAAAGGAATATATGAAGAACCTTTTAATGGTTAATACTTTGCAAAATTTAAGTAAAACGTAACACAGTGATCAATCTCCTCTCTTGTATATTTGCAGATGATTCATTGTAAAACTCATTTATTTTTTCAGATGTTAAAATTGCATTTTGTTCACTGTGTAATACTGCTGTGGTGTATTTTTTGGTATCACCATCATCTTTGAATAAATTTACAGTAAGACCTAATTGAAACTTTAATCCATTCATCTTTGTCAGCTCATTGCTTATTTGTTTTGTAATAATGGATTTTTTATCACGCAATAGTTTTTGAGGGTCTTTGTATTTCTCGGCAGATATCTCGTATGCTTTGAAATAGCCACATATTGGTTTGTCAACCAGTTTTAATTCTTCTTTAGATTTTCTATCATTAAACTCTTTCAGTTCATTTATAACATTGTCTCGTAATTTAGCATATTTCTGCTTTTGTTCATTTATAACATTTTCTTGTAATTTATTATATTTCTGCTTTTCTCGTTTACGTTGTTTTTTTAGCACGTCGTCTCTTAAGTAAATTTTCTAATGTTTGAGATTTAACCTCTTTTAGAGTTTCCTTTGGAACTTCCTTTGGAGTTTCACGGGGTTTGATTGTAGTACGAGGGGTTGGAATTGGTTTTACAACTCGTGGTGCTGGGATTGGTTTACTTTGTAATGTCTCGGGTGGTTGAATAGCCATAGGACTATGTTCTAGTGTTTCTTTGTTTATCACTCCTGTATCAAACAGGCGTATTAAATTTCTTATAGTCTCTTCGTTTTTTTCCATTCTCTTTGTTTGTTATGTATTTAAAATTTTGCATTACCGTGTCAAATATGTAAAAAGGGCACTTATGCAAAATATCAAGTATGTGTTGGTTGCGGTGCAGCTTCAATTAGAAAAATGAACGATTATTGGAGGTTAAAGTCGTATAACGCCGAGTGTCTCAGATTTAGACGTATTGAGGTTTAAATTATATTTTGATAACTTATAAAAAAAATCAAACTTGCAATCTTCACTACCCCTATTTTGAAAAAGTTTTAATAAATCAAGTAAAATCACCATTTTATGGTGATTTATTATATATATGTATTTTGGGCGTTTCTGTTGTAATTTGAGACGAAACGGAGTGAGACGAAAATTACAACAGAAACACCAAAATACATATATATATTGTTAAATATATAGTTACACTGATTTCCGCCGTTGAATATTTTATACATATGTTATTATACAATTTACTATTTGAAACATTTGCTCATAAGCCATTATGACTAATTGTAAATTATTGAAATGATTGTAAGGTTTAGGTCGGGATGGCTTCGACCCTATTATACCTATTACGAGGTGAAAAAAGCTTTTTTCTCTTCTTTAATATTGAGTGTTAAGATGTCAAATATGAATAATGTTAATATTTTCCGAATGTATAGGGGAGGGGCGGGGGAATCACAACTGTTCGAACCAAACGTATATAGAGTAATACATAAACAAAGTGTAACAAAGCACTAAATAATCAGAATAATAAGTTTGGCATGTCTTCTTTTTTATCAATCGACTGTTTATAATTCTCTCACCGTTTTGTAATTTGTATTCAGAATTCTTATAATAAATTAAGCTATTACATAGATACCCACATCCCCTTTAACCACACCAGTATCAGATATTATGCACAGATGTGAATATATATCACATTCCCTTTAACCACACCAGTATCAGATCATATGCACAGATATGAACATATACCCACATTCCCTTTAACCAAACCAGTATGAGATAATATTCACAGATATGAACATATATCAAATTTGACTGCCGAATAATAATGTAATTCATGTTCAATTAGTACAATTAGCGAATGGTTTTAAATCATTCTAAACAATCAATATTGTGTACAATTTCCATAGTCATGTTCTTCAACAAGTACAACACGGTATTGCTCAAGCTAATAACCAGACATTAGCAGAAAATCAATATAGACTAAGTATTAATAATCGGAAAACCAAATGATTAATCATCGACGCGTTTAACTTGTAAATTCCCGGTACACCCAACATGTGACACAGATGATCGCAACATTCGGGTAAACCCAGCAAGACTGACGAACATAAAAGGAAAATCTTTCAACATCTAAATTACGTATTAATTATCGGAATACCAAAGTATTAACCTTCTAAATTCCCGTCACTACCCACATAAGGCACACGTGATTGAAACATTCGGTAATGCCCAACAAGATTGACGAGCATAAACAGTATACTACTAGGTCAACGGTTAAACCTATTCATCCAAAGGCTTTATTGACCTTGCCGAGTGACCTGCGACTAGGAATATCACAACCGTTATTCTATGGAGATGTGATTTATTAACTTCGGAAATTAAAGGGGTCTGACGGATCTCCTGACCACTTTGCAAAATTAATCAGACATTCGCCCGAAAAGGATAATACCCTTCAGTATTACAGCGCACTTCATGTTTGGTGATTGACCTCTGTACAGTCAGTCACTACAGTTCTCTTTACTATCATGTGATGACAGGACAAACTCGTGGGACTCCATGGTTGCATCTTCTGAAACCCTGAAATGGGAGGTTGATGCATGAACCGTCGTCCCTCGGATATTCAAGTCGCACCCTAGATTGGTTTTCTCTTGCGCTGCAACTGCTGTGGTTGTTCAGTACAACTCTGGCTCCATCCTGGTGTGTTTCATACTATGTTTACACTATCATATACGTGTAGCTTTTCCTAATTGCTCTGGATTTGGACGTTATTTTTAGAGACTTCGTCTTGATGGGATGGACTTTTATTTATACAGTCTTGTCTATTTAAACGTTGAAAGCATTATATTAGCGAGGTTGTGACATTTAAATTCCATTTAAGTTGACTTGTTTGCCATTTTAACTACATACCGTTCCAGGACGGTAACCCTGTCTTCACCACTCTTTCTGTAGTGTATTATCTTTTTCATTGTATAGTTAATTCGCTCTTTGTTTGTGGTACAATGTGGATCTACGGTGCGATTGCGTTTGGGTGCTTTGATTTCTATAGGGTATTTTTTCTCATTTTTGACCGACAGTGGTGAACTACTAAGCGACACCGAGCATAAACAAAACTACCAACATCTTGATAATTCATTGCTTACTTCTTAACGACTTCACGGCATGGCTAAGCTTTGCGAAATTCTAAAAAAAAAAAAAAGAAGGAAACAAATGTTTAACCTCTACGACGATTTTAGACATTGACATCCAAAAAGATTTGTGGCAGCAAAACCGGATTGAACCGTACAAAATAAAGCAATAAAAACTGTAGTTTTAACTAATTTCTTATATGTGACTACTGTTTAGCCAAATTGATGATATATAATTGTTTATAATATTACAACCACATACTTAAATTTCTTTTTATTGAATATTTATATAAAAAAAGCATTCTTCGAAACATGATGATCACTGGACATTGTTGAAGTCCTCAACAGAGGAGTGTGTATGTGTATTTCTAAGGATTATAGTCCGTCCGCCTACGACAGGCGTCCTACCCGACGATTATAGGCACAATGGAGTCTGGACTTTTATCTGTGTGTGATGTGATGATATGTCTACTTGAATCAGCGAACTCAATGGTTTCTTTATAGTGCTGTTACACTGGAATGCCACGCCGTAGTAGACATGATACCCCCAGTCACATTATTCTGACACTCGTAAATCAGTCGCAGCACTACCCACTTTTTGCTCGTCAGGCAAAGTTACATTTTTAAAGTCTTTGGTATGACGCGGTCAGGGACTCGAACCCACGACCTCCCGAATGCAAGACAGACGCTCTAACCACTACACCACAATGCTTCGGTACCTCAACAGAGGATAAGCATAAACACATTTAAATAGCACGACATCGTATAGTTCTGGTTCATCACCCAGTTAGGAAAAACAAAAATTGCGGAACAAACCGGGACTAGACATTGTAATACGAAAATACCTACCACCAGCATTCATAACAAGAGGCCCAAGAGGGCCTGTGGACGCTCTACTGGCTCTAGATAAAGTTTGTATAAGGGGCCATAACTCTTTCAAATATCGTTCAACCAGAACATGGTGAAGATATACGCAACTAGGCTTGGTACTGATTGTCCCTGACAAGTTTCGCTGAAATCCAGCCAGAGGTTCAGGAGAACTAGTTTGTACAAAGTTAGTGTATTAAAACCTTTAAGGGGTCATAACTCTGCCAAAATTCATTCAACCAGAACACGACAATGGCAGGTGCAACTAGGCTTGGTACTGATCATCCCCATCAAGATTCGTTGAAATGCAGCAAGGAGTTCAGAAGAGACTAATCTGGACAACGTTTGGCTATTAAAACCTTTAAAGGGCCATAACTCTGCCAAAAAATCATTCAACCCGAATATGGCGACGATATGCACAACTAGGCTTAATACTGATCATCCTTTTCAAGTTTCGTTAAAATCCAGTCAGGGGAATATTTGTGTACCAAAAATCTTTAAAGGGCTATAACTCCATCAAAAATCTGTTAACCGGAATGCCACGATGATATGCACAACTATGCTTGCTGCTGATCATCCCTGTAAAGTTTCGTTGAAATGTGGGGAGGCGTTCAGGAGAACTAGTCCAGACAAAGTTTGTGTATTAAAACATTTAAAGGGCCATGACTCTGCCAAAAATCTATCAACCGGAACACGGAAATGATTTGCACAACTAGACCTGATACTGATCATCCTTGTCAAGTTTCGTTCAAATCCAGACAGGGGTTCAGGAGAACTAGCCCGGAAAATGTTTGTGTATCAGACACATTTAAAGGGCCATAACTCCACCAAAAATCTGTTAACTGGAACGCGACGACGATATGCACAACTATGCTTTGTGCTGATCATCCCTGTAAAGTTTGGTTGAAATGTGAGGAGACGTTCAGGAGAACTAGTCCAGATAAAGTTTGTGTATTAAAACCTTTAAAGAGACATAACTCCGCCAAAATAATTCAACGAGAACACGGTGACGACATGTACAACTAGGCTTGGTACTGATCATTCTTGAAAAGTTTCACTGAAATTTGGCCAAATGAAGGCCCTTTCTTCTTAATGAGGCCAAAATATAGCATATTTCAGAAAATCAAGGGCCATATCTCCGCTGTTCTGGTCTGATCTGGTTGGTTTTCGAATTTGTCCGAGCTTTCATTTATATTAACAATCTGGTAAAGTTTGGTAAAGATCGGACGAAAAACGAAGGCCCTATTGTAATATAGCAGTTTTAACTAAATCAAGGGCCATAACTCCGCTCTTGCTGGTCCGATCTGTATGGTTTTCGAACTTGTCCAAGCTTTCATTGATATTAACAATCTGGTAACGTTTGGTAAAGATCGGATGAAAAATGAAGACCCTATCGTCTTAACGAGGCAAAATAAAGCATTTTTAACTAAATCAAGGGCCATAACTTTGCTGTTACTGGTTTGATCTAGCTGGTTTTGGAACTTGACCGAGCTTTCATCGCCATTAACAATCTGATAAAGTTTGGTAAAGATCGGATGAAAAATGAAGGCCCTATCGTCTTAACGAGGAACAATATAGCATTTTGAACTAAACCAAGGGTCATAACTCCGCTGTGACTGGTTCGATATGAATGGTTTTCGAACTTTTCCGAGCTTTCATTTATATTAACAAGCTGATAAAGTTTGGTAAAGATCGGATGAACAATGAAGCCCCTATCGTCGTAACGAGGCAAAATATAGCATTTTTAACTAAATCAAGGGCCGTAACTTCGCTGTTACTGGTCCGATATAGCTGGTTTTCGAACTTGTTTGAGCTTTCAATGACATTAACAATTTGATAAAGTTTAGTTAAGATCGGATGAACAAAAAAGCCCCCATCGTCTTAACAAGGCAAAATACAGCATTTTTAACTAAATCAAGGGCCATAACTCCGCTGTTACTAGTCCGATATGGCTGGTTTTCGAACTTGTCCGAGCTATCATTGATATTAACAATCTGTTTAAGTGTGGTAAAGATTGGATGAAAAATGAAGGCCCTATCGTCTTAACGAGGCAAAATATAGCATTTTTAACTAAATCAAGGGCCATAACTCTGCTGTTACTGGTCCGATCTGACTGGTTTTCGAACTTTTCTGAGCTTTTATTGATATTAACAATCTGTTTAAGTTTGGTAAAGATCGGATGAAAAATGAAGGCCCTATTGTCTTAACGAGACAAAAGTTAACAGACGACAGACGACGGACGACGGACGGACGACGGACGACGGACAACACACCATCCCATAAGCTCTGCTGGCCGTTGGCCAGTAGAGCTAAAAATGCTGGGATTAACTTGATTTCTCAAATTGTACTTCAATATGTGTCAACTACAGTGTATTTACATACTATCAATATAATACATGGTAAGTTCTTTGTAAAAGCCCCTGTTTAATAATAATGCCAAATGAGTTAACCTAAGTTAAAGGGACACTATCCGTAAGTAAGCAGATATTGAGCATAACCAAATAACTGACTGACTTTTATTCAGTGAAATGTATACATGAAAACATGAGGATAGACCCTAAGAAGTATGTAGGAATACATTCGTGAGTTTGAAAAAAAAGAACTTTTAATTATTATATGTAAATAAAGTGGGACCCACAATATTTACCTTTTCTGCGATCACGTGAATTCCATTAGCGCATTAGGTTTTCACCATAGTATGTACTGCATATATATGTATAGTCCGCTTAGCTCAGTCGGGAGCGATGTCGACCACTTTACGCTCAGTGTAATTTTAGTTTGGGCTGCGAGTTCAAACGCACGAAGCGGATTTTCTTTTTTCTGTACCGCGATTTAATTCCGTAAACAATCTTGCTTTTAATTAGTAAATATTCAATAATGTTTAGTGTGTAACGTTTGCGAACATAATTATTGTGTGTTTTATAAGTTAAAAGTTACGGACAGTGTCCCTTTAAGTAATTTAAATTTAAGTACACAGTACGAAAACACGCATACACGCATTTCAATTTATTTTATTTATTTATTTATTTATTATTTATTTATTTATTTATTTATTTATTTATTTATTTATTTATTTATTTATTTATTTATTTATCATTCATTCATTCATTCATTCATTCATTCATTCATTCATTCATTCATTCATTCATTCATTCATTCATTCATTCATACATCCATCCATCCATCCATCCATCTATCCATCCATATATATTGATTGATTGATTGATTGATTGATTGATTGATTGATTGATTGATTGATTGATTGATTGATTGATTGATTGATTGATTGATTGATTGATTGATTGATTGATTGATTGATTGATTGATTGATTGATTGATTGATTGATTTGCTTGTTTATTTATTGATTTATTTATTGATTGATTTATTTATTATTTATTCACGATTTATTTATTCAATATTTATATTATATTTATTTAAAGACCGGATCTCAAAATCTTCAATAACCGTATGGTAGGCCATTAAGCAAATTAGGCACAGTAGGAGTGGCTTATCCACTGGTCAGTTTGTGCTGTTTGTAAACATAAACACATGTGGTATGGTAGAGCAATAAACTTCAGTGTGGTGAAGTCTGTATATCAGAGATAAAGATGAAGTGATAATCATTCTAGGCAATTATCTATTACCTATCAATAAGTGGAATAAATCGCAACTTTTTTCACACAAATAGCTAAACTTTTATAGAATTTCTTTTGTATACATTTATAAAGTGTTCACCAGGGTTTGTCCAGGCAATAAACTATTAATTAAGTTTCAAAAAATATTTTTGGTATCTGTTTTAATTTTTGTTAATATGTAAGCATTGTTTTGCATTGTTGAGGAACAAAAAAAACACGTGAAATTCAGAAGAGCAACTTGAGACAATTACCCATTAATTTAAAGGATAACCTCAATCTCAAATATATAATGTATGTAGCTCCTAGACAAGAAACTGTGGATTAAAAACAGAAAAATGGCACTGGAATGACAAACGCTTCTGGTGTTATGTATGACATAGAATGGATATATAATGAAAACGTGTGTTTTAGAAATGGTCAGGCAATGGTTCCCAAATTTACCAAGTGTTCCCAACGGGTCATTTATGGGAATAATTGAGTCAGGACACATGCACATGCGATTTTACAGTCTCTGTACACATAATATTTATGAAAAAATAATAACTTTCATAATATCTAATGTCATGTCTCTGTAAGTTACTTCATAAGATGTCAATGTACTGTACAGCTAAACACTGTAGTATTTATAGTAGTATTTTATTCCCGCCATATGTCAGCTGAATGAAAATCCCCAGCATCTCAACTCTAGTTGGCTGGTAGAGAGGTCATGACCTTTCATCAACTGTCAATCACCAGTGGTAGAAAATTTGAATTTTACAACAGTTTTCAAAAAATATTTTTGGGATATAACACTCACAAATGTCACAGTGATTTCAAATTCACAAGGAATATTCATCAATCATTCAAGAACATTTATGCTAAGTTTCAACAAAATGTGTGGGGTAGGTCTATTAACATTTTGAAAAAATCCCCACTGGTGCTTTGCTTGTAGACAGCAGAGTGTTCAGTGATAGTAGCCATTTTTCAGTGTACCCGGCCTTTAAGTGATACATCAGACTGTTAAACACATGACACTATAAAAACAAGTAAAAGGAATCATATACAATATGACGTAAACCGTGAACGTGCCAAGTAAATTGAAACATAAATGATTGTTATTGGATCAATCGGATGTCTAAAAACACCGCTGTGATTAGTTTTACGATACATGTATTCATGAAGACTTCGTTGGGACATGCAGCTAAACCTAAACTACTAGGTTGTTATTTATAGAACAAATATAAATGCCATTCCGGAATGTAATCCATTTCATGAACATAATATGAACTCCAGCTTTATACTTTTTCCTTCTGCCCATTCATGAGTTGCATCAAGCCCTGTGGAGTGCTTGGTCCAGTGGTAGAGCGCCGAACTCAGAATCGAGAGGTCGTGGGTTCGATCCTTGCCGCGGCCACGTTATTTATCCTTGAACAAGATAATTAATCCACATTGCTTAGTACTGGTTCTACCCAGGAAGCCATCGAGAGTGATTAATTTAAGTTGCAATAACTTGTTTCGCAATCGATGTACAATAAATATGTTTAAACTAAACTAAACATCAAGCCCTGTTCTTAAACTGTATCGACGCTTTTTTTTTAAACCATCTCGACACTGCGTGTTCGATTCAACGTGGGAGCTATCCCAGTGGGAGCATACTGGATACTCATACATGGTGGTACAATGTCCAGTGTTTATACTGCTGTGAATGCTTACTGGATACATGTACTCATACATGGTGGTACAATGTCCAGAGTTTATACTGCTGTGAATGCTTAATGGATACTAATACATGGTGGTACAATGTCCAGTGTGTATACTGCTGTGAATGCTTAATGGATACTCATACATGGTGGTACAATGTCCAGTGTTTATACAACTGTGTATGCTTACTGGATACTCATACTTGGTGGTACAATAGCCAGTGTTTATACAGCTGTGAATGCTTACTGGATACATGTACTCATACATGGTGGTACAATGTCCAGAGTTTTTAATGTGGGAATGCTTAATGGATACTCATACATGGTGGTACAATGTCCAGTGGTTATACAGCTGTGAATGCTTACTGGATACTCTTACATGGTGGTACAATGTCCAGTGGTTATACAGCTGTGAATGTTTACTGAATACTCATACATGGTGGTACAATGTCCAGTGTTTATACTGCTGTGGACGCTTACTGGATACTCATACATATGTAATACTCAATGGCAATAATGCTTTATATAACCATTAAAAAAAATCATGCATTTGCAGTGATTTTCTTCATTTGGCCAAATTTCAGTGAAACTTTTCAAGAATGATCAGTACCAAGCCTAGTTGTACATGTCGTCACCGTGTTCTCGTTGAATTATTTTGGCGGAGTTATGTCTCTTTAAAGGTTTTAATACACAAACTTTATCTGGACTAGTTCTCCTGAACGTCTCCTCACATTTCAACCAAACTTTACAGGGATGATCAGCACAAAGCATAGTTGTGCATATCGTCGTCGCGTTCCAGTTAACAGATTTTTGGTGGAGTTATGGCCCTTTAAATGTGTCTGATACACAAACATTTTCCGGGCTAGTTCTCCTGAACCCCTGTCTGGATTTGAACGAAACTTGACAAGGATGATCAGTATCAGGTCTAGTTGTGCAAATCATTTCCGTGTTCCGGTTGATAGATTTTTGGCAGAGTCATGGCCCTTTAAATGTTTTAATACACAAACTTTGTCTGGACTAGTTCTCCTGAACGCCTCCCCACATTTCAACGAAACTTTACAGGGATGATCAGCAGCAAGCATAGTTGTGCATATCATCGTGGCATTCCGGTTAACAGATTTTTGATGGAGTTATAGCCCTTTAAAGATTTTTGGTACACAAATATTCCCCTGACTGGATTTTAACGAAACTTGAAAAGGATGATCAGTATTAAGCCTAGTTGTGCATATCGTCGCCATATTCGGGTTGAATGATTTTTTGGCAGAGTTATGGCCCTTTAAAGGTTTTAATAGCCAAACGTTGTCCAGATTAGTCTCTTCTGAACTCCTTGCTGCATTTCAACGAATCTTGATGGGGATGATCAGTACCAAGCCTAGTTGCACCTGCCATTGTCGTGTTCTGGTTGAATGAATTTTGGCAGAGTTATGACCCCTTAAAGGTTTTAATACACTAACTTTGTACAAACTAGTTCTCCTGAACCTCTGGCTGGATTTCAGCGAAACTTGTCAGGGACAATCAGTACCAAGCCTAGTTGCGTATATCTTCACCATGTTCTGGTTGAACGATATTTGAAAGAGTTATGGCCCCTTATACAAACTTTATCTAGAGCCAGTAGAGCGTCCACAGGCCCTCTTGGGCCTCTTGTTATGAATGCTGGTGGTAGGTATTTTCGTATTACAATGTCTAGTCCCGGTTTGTTCCGCAATTTTTGTTTTTCCTAACTGGGTGATGAACCAGAACTATACGATGTCGTGCTATTTAAATGTGTTTATGCTTATCCTCTGTTGAGGTACCGAAGCATTGTGGTGTAGTGGTTAGAGCGTCTGTCTTGCATTCGGGAGGTCGTGGGTTCGAGTCCCTGACCGCGTCATACCAAAGACTTTAAAAATGTAACTTTGCCTGACGAGCAAAAAGTGGGTAGTGCTGCGACTGATTTACGAGTGTCAGAATAATGTGACTGGGGGTATCATGTCTACTACGGCGTGGCATTCCAGTGTAACAGCACTATAAAGAAACCATTGAGTTCGCTGATTCAAGTAGACATATCATCACATCACACACAGATAAAAGTCCAGACTCCATTGTGCCTATAATCGTCGGGTAGGACGCCTGTCGTAGGCGGACGGACTATAATCCTTAGAAATACACATACACACTCCTCTGTTGAGGACTTCAACAATGTCCAGTGATCATCATGTTTCGAAGAATGCTTTTTTTATATAAATATTCAATAAAAAGAAATTTAAGTATGTGGTTGTAATATTATAAACAATTATATATCATCAATTTGGCTAAACAGTAGTCACATATAAGAAATTAGTTAAAACTACAGTTTTTATTGCTTTATTTTGTACGGTTCAATCCGGTTTTGCAGCCACAAATCTTTTTGGATGTCAATGTCTAAAATCGTCGTAGAGGTTAAACATTTGTTTCCTTCTTTTTTTTTTTTTTTAGAATTTCGCAAAGCTTAGCCATGCCGTGAAGTCGTTAAGAAGTAAGCAATGAATTATCAAGATGTTGGTAGTTTTGTTTATGCTCGGTGTCGCTTAGTAGTTCACCACTGTCGGTCAAAAATGAGAAAAAATACCCTATAGAAATCAAAGCACCCAAACGCAATCGCACCGTAGATCCACATTGTACCACAAACAAAGAGCGAATTAACTATACAATGAAAAAGATAATACACTACAGAAAGAGTGGTGAAGACAGGGTTACCGTCCTGGAACGGTATGTAGTTAAAATGGCAAACAAGTCAACTTAAATGGAATTTAAATGTCACAACCTCGCTAATATAATGCTTTCAACGTTTAAATAGACAAGACTGTATAAATAAAAGTCCATCCCATCAAGACGAAGTCTCTAAAAATAACGTCCAAATCCAGAGCAATTAGGAAAAGCTACACGTATATGATAGTGTAAACATAGTATGAAACACACCAGGATGGAGCCAGAGTTGTACTGAACAACCACAGCAGTTGCAGCGCAAGAGAAAACCAATCTAGGGTGCGACTTGAATATCCGAGGGACGACGGTTCATGCATCAACCTCCCATTTCAGGGTTTCAGAAGATGCAACCATGGAGTCCCACGAGTTTGTCCTGTCATCACATGATAGTAAAGAGAACTGTAGTGACTGACTGTACAGAGGTCAATCACCAAACATGAAGTGCGCTGTAATACTGAAGGGTATTATCCTTTTCGGGCGAATGTCTGATTAATTTTGCAAAGTGGTCAGGAGATCCGTCAGACCCCTTTAATTTCCGAAGTTAATAAATCACATCTCCATAGAATAACGGTTGTGATATTCCTAGTCGCAGGTCACTCGGCAAGGTCAATAAAGCCTTTGGATGAATAGGTTTAACCGTTGACCTAGTAGTATACTGTTTATGCTCGTCAATCTTGTTGGGCATTACCGAATGTTTCAATCACGTGTGCCTTATGTGGGTAGTGACGGGAATTTAGAAGGTTAATACTTTGGTATTCCGATAATTAATACGTAATTTAGATGTTGAAAGATTTTCCTTTTATGTTCGTCAGTCTTGCTGGGTTTACCCGAATGTTGCGATCATCTGTGTCACATGTTGGGTGTACCGGGAATTTACAAGTTAAACGCGTCGATGATTAATCATTTGGTTTTCCGATTATTAATACTTAGTCTATATTGATTTTCTGCTAATGTCTGGTTATTAGCTTGAGCAATACCGTGTTGTACTTGTTGAAGAACATGACTATGGAAATTGTACACAATATTGATTGTTTAGAATGATTTAAAACCATTCGCTAATTGTACTAATTGAACATGAATTACATTATTATTCGGCAGTCAAATTTGATATATGTTCATATCTGTGAATATTATCTCATACTGGTTTGGTTAAAGGGAATGTGGGTATATGTTCATATCTGTGCATATGATCTGATACTGGTGTGGTTAAAGGGAATGTGATATATATTCACATCTGTGCATAATATCTGATACTGGTGTGGTTAAAGGGGATGTGGGTATCTATGTAATAGCTTAATTTATTATAAGAATTCTGAATACAAATTACAAAACGGTGAGAGAATTATAAACAGTCGATTGATAAAAAAGAAGACATGCCAAACTTATTATTCTGATTATTTAGTGCTTTGTTACACTTTGTTTATGTATTACTCTATATACGTTTGGTTCGAACAGTTGTGATTCCCCCGCCCCTCCCCTATACATTCGGAAAATATTAACATTATTCATATTTGACATCTTAACACTCAATATTAAAGAAGAGAAAAAAGCTTTTTTCACCTCGTAATAGGTATAATAGGGTCGAAGCCATCCCGACCTAAACCTTACAATCATTTCAATAATTTACAATTAGTCATAATGGCTTATGAGCAAATGTTTCAAATAGTAAATTGTATAATAACATATGTATAAAATATTCAACGGCGGAAATCAGTGTAACTATATATTTAACAATATATATATGTATTTTGGTGTTTCTGTTGTAATTTTCGTCTCACTCCGTTTCGTCTCAAATTACAACAGAAACGCCCAAAATACATATATATAATAAATCACCATAAAATGGTGATTTTACTTGATTTATTAAAACTTTTTCAAAATAGGGGTAGTGAAGATTGCAAGTTTGATTTTTTTTATAAGTTATCAAAATATAATTTAAACCTCAATACGTCTAAATCTGAGACACTCGGCGTTATACGACTTTAACCTCCAATAATCGTTCATTTTTCTAATTGAAGCTGCACCGCAACCAACACATACTTGATATTTTGCATAAGTGCCCTTTTTACATATTTGACACGGTAATGCAAAATTTTAAATACATAACAAACAAAGAGAATGGAAAAAAACGAAGAGACTATAAGAAATTTAATTGATGTCAGTGTTACAATGCGTAGATCTTTTTATATTTCTTTACAACAATTTGCTCTTTATATTTACCACCTAGTTTTGCACTAAACCCTAAATATCTAAATCATCTAGTTGCACAATTACCGTCACCTTTTATACCCTTGGGTGATTTAAATGCAAACAACTATGTCTGGGGTTGTACATATATAAATGATAAAGGCAAGAAAGTCGAGGATTTCTTAACCAAAAACAATTTGTGTCTGTTTAATGATAACACAACTTATACCTATTTACATCCAGCTTCGGGGTCTTATTCTTCAATTGATTTAATAATATGCGACCCTACACACTTGACGGACTTTTCGTGGAGTTTTGGTGACGACCTATGTGGAAGTGACCCCTTACCTATACACTCAATAGATATGAAAACGCAACACGGGAATTTCCGCTATATATGTATGTACAATATGCTGCTTTTAATCAAATGGCACATGGCTACGTAAGACCTTTCCTTTTGGAAAAAATACTAAAACAACAAATAATACAGCAAATAGTATTCCTTTAACGTTTCATTATTGACAGAGTACGCGTTTGGCACAAGCATGTGAGCAAACTTAGGATGCAACATTTTGCAAACTATTTACGTTTTTAGTGATCACCCATTTTTCGTGGATAGAACCATTACTGGATACCTCCTGCAACCGTAAGAATCCACGCATTCCCGCTTAGAAATCGAGATTTAAGTGGGATTCGAACTTGCAACGGTAAGAGGCAAGAAGGACGTATTATGTGACTTGTGATATGTGACCTGTGTTAAGCCTCTCACCAGATACGAAGGCTGATGTCATCGAGGTATTTAATAATACTTCACGCTATTTGGATGACATTTTATTCTTTGCTACGTTGGTTCCTAGCATGTATCCAAAATAACTTAAATTGGATAAGGCTATCTTATTGGATTATGAGGCTTTTTTTCTTGATTACATCTCTGTATCAATAATTGAGAAATTATAACTAAAATTTATGATAAAAGAGTTGACTTTGATTTTGAAATTGTTAATTTTCACCCACTTGGATGGTGATGTCCCCAGAGCAATATATTACGGGGTTTATATATCTCAGTTTGTTCGTTTTGCTAGAGATTTCAGCCTTGCCGTAATCCTAATATTACTAAAAAGCTTCTACTACAAGGCTACCGTTACCATAAGTTACGTAAGATTTTCTCAAATTTCTACTACGGTAAATAAATATAAAAAGATCGGACAGGGAAAGTAGCATTCAAGGAGGACAGTCAACCACAAAACACAGAAACAAACACGCAGACAAACAAGAAGGAAAATTAATAATAAATGCAAACGACATCACAAACACAAAAGGGTTGACAATAGGGCTACCGCCTTGGAACGGTCAGTGGCAAAGTAGGCCATTTGGGGTTTAAACCGGTTGTAGAGTGCACCAAACTTCACACTTACCCTACTGTCATCTTATTAAAACAGGACAGTGTAAATAAAGAAAGCCCCGCCATGATCTAATCTCTAACCAACAAGGCAGCATCAATAGGCAATATAAGTAAAACAAAATATGTTTTTCTCTTTAATTGTACGATGACCGGACATGCTGTGGACCCTGTAATGACCCCTAACTAAAGCCCATTGGGACCGTGGCGTTTGATGTTTGTCTATGATCTTTCTTGTCGTGCCCTTAATGGTTTATTCTATTGTTGCTCTGGCTTCTGCCAAGTCATTGAGAACCTTCATTGTGGCTTGCTAGGCTATTGTTTTTTTGTATTATTTTTACACGAGCATATTTGTGCTTTACTTATATTGCCTATTGATGCTGCCTTATTGGTTAGAGATTAGATCATGTCGTAGATTTCTTTATTTACCCTATCATGTTTTAATGGGATGACAGTAGGGTAAGTGTGAGGTTTGATGCACCCTAGAACCGGTTTAAACCCACAGTGGCCTACTTTGCCACTGACCGTTCCAAGGCGGTAGCCCTATTGTCAACCATTTTCTGTTTGTGATGTCGTTTGCATTTATTATTACTTTTGCCTTCTTGTTTGTCTGTTTGCGTGTTTGTTTCTGTGTTTTGTGGTTGACTGTCCTCCTTGAATGCTACATTCCCTGTCCGATCTTTTTATATTTCTTTATGCAAACGACACATGTGTTAATTAGTCGTAATTAAAGTGAATTATATTAGTTGAACCAGCCGCTAAGCTATACCAGAGCATACTAATTATATTATTGTGGCGGAAAGCTGTAAATTGTTCGCAATAAGGTCCCATCAATTAACAGTTGAATACAAAACTTTAGTCAACAACCATATATAAACATGTAATTGCTACATAGTTATACAAACTATCGAATCTAGATAAATATCCGCCACACACATAGGTGTTTTTGAAATAAAAATTGAAACGAAATTTACACACTACTTCCGTAATAAAATACAATGTCGTATAACAAATGCAAAAATGGTGAAGCTCTATAAATTTGAAATTGTCGTGCCGAACCAGTAAAACGTTTTACCAAAAGGCATGTCCAAATAATTATACTTATCACGTAGGCGGGATGATAAAAAAGTAATTGGAATGTCTTTTAATGATATATGGATGGTCTTAAAACTTCCGAATATTAACGTTGAAAGTACACTCTATTTTATTCATAAATACCGGAATTGACGATATAAAATTCATTAAATAATTTAAAGTCATCTAGGCTTTAAAAAATAGGTAACATCGGTCAGTTTTCGTAAGAACAGTTTCAAATATTGAGACATAATTATTTTAAGACGGGAATTTCCAGGAGAAATGTTAAACCATAGTATGCTATTTCATGTGCAACACGGTGACGTGATTTACAAGATATGATTATAAGATATTTGGTCATGATAACTTTCATACTATATTTGATAAACTTTAAAGGTTTATCAAAAGAGGTTATGACCCTATAATTTGGCAACGCACTGCATGCTTGCTGTTGGACCCAATTACAGTTCTTCACTACGCTTTCCTCGTTAGGAAGGTGACGCTTGCGGTTTGTTTACAATCTTATCTTGTCGTGCCCTCATTGGGTTATTCTCTTGTTGCTCTGGCTTCTGCCAAGTCACTGAGTACTTTGTTTGTGGCTTTCTAGGCTATTGTTTTATTTTTTGTTTTTTTATATACACTAGCATCTGTGTGTTTTACTTGTATTGCCTATTAATGCTGCCTTGTTGGTTAGGGAATAGTTCATGGTGTGGAATTCTTTATTTACACTGTCCCGTTGTATTGGGAAGTGTGAGGTTTGGTGTACCCTAGAACCTGGCTTAAACCACTAGTGGCATGTTAGCCACTGACCGTTCCAAGGCGGAAGCCCTATTGTCAATCCTTATTAACACTGCCATTCTTGTTTGTCTTTTTGCGTGTTTTGGGGTTTACTGTGTTCTGTGAAAACAGGATTTCCTGTTCAAATTTCATGCTTACTTTTAATACTATAGATTAGTTTAATATAGTTATGCTATTTGTTAAGTTCAATATAGTTCTATGTGTTATACCTCCTCGTTTCATAGGAAATCAGCACTAAAAAAAGGTAACCGCAATATAATCGCTATTGTTTATGTTATTGTTTTTTCTCTTGAGTATGCTTGTGATTCTGATCTCGTTGTTTAAAAAAGTCATTCTGATCTCGTTGTTGAAAAACAACTAGATCAGAATGACGAGTATACTTTCGAAGAATAGCTTTTCAACAACATATTTGTGCACTTATACTTCTGCAGCATAGCCATTTAACAACTACAACTGATTTGATCAATTATAATTCTGCAGAATAGCCATTCAACAACAACAACTGATTTGTTCAATTATAATTCTGCAGCATAGCCATTCAACAAGGACGACAGATTTGTTCAATTATACTTATGCAGCATAGCCATTCAACAACTACAGCAACTGATTTGTTCCATTATAATTCTGCAGCATAGCTATTCAACAACTGCGACCGATTTTTCAATTATAATTCTGCAGCATAGTCATTCAAAAACAACAACTGATTTGTTTAATTAAACTTCTGCAGAATAGCCATTCAACAACTACGACTGATTTGTTCAATTAAACTTCTGCAGAATAGCCATTCAACAACAACAACAACTGATTTGTTAAATTATAGTTCTGCAGAATAGCCATTCAACAACTACTACTGATTTGTTCATTTATAATTCTGAAGAATAGCCATTCAACAACTACGACTGATTTCTTCAATTATAATTATGCAGAATAGCCATTCAACAACAACAACTGATTTGTTCAATTATAATTCTGCAGCACAGCCATTCAACAACAACAACTGATTTGTACAATGATAATTCTGCAGAATAGCCATGTATCAACAACAACTGATTTGTTCAATTATAATTCTGCAGCATAGCCATTCAACAACAACAACTGATTTGGTCAAATATAATTCTGCAGCATAGCCATTCAACAACAACAACTGATTTGGTCAAATATAATTCTGCAGCATAGCCATACAACAACAAAAACTGATTTATACTAATATCATTCTGCAGCATAGCCATTCAACAACAACAACAACTGATTTGTTTAATTATAATTCTGCATCATAGCCATTCAACAGCAACAACTGATTTGTTCAAATATAATTCGGCAGCATATCCATTCAACAACAACAACTGATTTGTTCAATTATAATTCTGCAGCATAGCTATTCAACAACAACAACAACTGATTTGTTCAATTATAAGTATGCAGTATAGCCATTCAACAACTACAACTGATTTGTTCAATTATAATTCTGCCTCACAGCCATTCAACAGCAACAATTGATTTGTTCAAATATAATTCGGCAGCATATCCATTCAACAACAACAACTGATTTGTTCAATTATAATTCTGCAGCCTAGCCATTCAACAACACAAATGATTTGTAAAATTATTTGAACCAACATTTAATTAAGGATTAATTGCTTTCACACATAAAGATATTATTTTATACAATAAGATTTCTAACGAGTTAATGTATAATATTTATTTGAGTTTGAATCATTTTACATGTGAGTGTCATACAATCCATATCGGATATTAGGAGTGTTTCATATATGTTGTTTATTATATGTCATTCCGCACACGTCGCTCAATAAAATGCGTAAACAATGTCGAATGCACTGGGTCTTTATTTAGCGCAGCAAGCATTTGTTTTAACCGTTTACATATTATTGATAATACACGGGTTTATTAACCTATATAAACATGTACAGTACGATTCAAGTATTGAGCCGTGACGTTTGGACAATTTCATTTGGAAGGCAAAGAGCTGAAGAGATAGAGGCCTTGTCCGGTAGGCGGCTCTTTATGCTGTGTGTTTGTATAACAGCGACTGCATCTACCTTATCTCCATATGTAGAATCATCTGTATAGATATGTTGTAATATAATTACTATATTTCGATTTAATTTCATTAAATTTGCTTTGAAAAATAGTAGAATCTGTGCCGGATTTGTTATTATTGCAAAGATCAAAAATAATTGTTAGTGTTTCCAAAGTCCACGGTGGTGTTAGTGAAACTGTGTACATGGCAATCAAAAGGTAAATTTCAAGATTTCTTAGCTTTGGTTTAATACGAAGACCAAATGGTCGAATGGCCTTCGGTTTTCGATTGAAATGAGGTTCACAAGCAGGATTAAAACATCATCAAACAATTGATTTGATTGGTTGGATTGTAATTTAATCGCATATTGAAGCGCTAATTTGTTCCGTCTTTGATACAGAGATTGTTTATTACTTTCAACATATAGACTTTCGACTGGTGATGTATCTAAGGCACCTAAGGCGAGTCGTAGTCCCTGATTATGTTTAAGATCGAGTATCTGCAAGACTTTCGAGCCGATCCATATACTACCGAACGCATCTCGCATTAATCATTCGTTCCATGGTTTTACATATACAACTCGTTAATGATATAGGGCAATACTTTATTGGGACCGTATGATCCTTACAAGGTTTGGGGAATGGAATGACGATTGCTTCCCGCCAAGAAGTTTCCAGTCACCCACTCCTTATTAAATATGCCAAGAAGGGTAGAGAGGCAAGTTTCAGGTAAATGTTTCAATAACTGCTAATGGATATCATCAGGATCAGCCGATGTATCATGAGCCTTTTTAGGGACTGTCGAAGTTCTTTGAGAGTGAACAGTTTATTGTACTTCTCTAAATTGTTTGACTTGAAGTTCAGTTTATTCTGTTATTTTAATTTCTTATCTTTTTAGAAAAGTTTTTAAAAAAAATAATATTTAGAAAAAGTTTCTGCCAAAGTGTTTGTAACATCTTTGACAGATGTAAAGTCTCTATTGTCAGTTTTAAGATGATTTACATGTCAACTAGAAGTGCCTTTACCGCTTTAAATCTGGACCATGTCCCACGTCTTCTAAAGAGATGAGCGAGAGTTTAGCCTAGAGACATAAGATATCGGGGATTTCTTCTTGCTATCCTTAATAGTACGGCGGGCCCACGAAATATTTTAAAGTTACCTAATTACTTTGAGTTAGCCGAATGTTAAAAACCTTTAAAGCAACTTTACGATCGTTGATTGCCTCTTTGCAGCCATCTTCGTACAATGATTTATGCGGGCGTTTTGGATTTGCCGAGAATTTTGGAATAGACTGATCTGCTATATCATGAAGTTATTTAGTGAAAAGAGCAGAAGCGTCTTCGACATCCTCGAACATACAAGTGTTTCTCGCAGAGAGTAAAATGTATCCCAATCAGCCTGTTTTGTAAAAAAAATGTTGCAGTTAATTAGAGAAAGGACACACTTGTGATGTTGTAGACGTTTTAGTCACACTACATCTTGTAACAAGAACTTCGTAACTGTTGAAGTTGCTCTTTGAAAAACTGACCTAATTTAGTACTGTATTTAACGTAAATAGTTTGCAAAATGTTGCATCCTAAGTTTGCTCACATGCTTGTGCCAAACGCGTACTCTGTCAATAATGAAACGTTAAAGGAATACTATTTGCTGTATTATTTGTTGTTTTAGTATTTTTTCCAAAAGGAAAGGTCTTACGTAGCCATGTGCCATTTGATTAAAAGCAGCATATTGTACATACATATATAGCGGAAATTCCCGTGTTGCGTTTTCATATCTATTGAGTGTATAGGTAAGGGGTCACTTCCACATAGGTCGTCACCAAAACTCCACGAAAAGTCCGTCAAGTGTGTAGGGTCGCATATTATTAAATCAATTGAAGAATAAGACCCCGAAGCTGGATGTAAATAGGTATAAGTTGTGTTATCATTAAACAGACACAAATTGTTTTTGGTTAAGAAATCCTCGACTTTCTTGCCTTTATCATTTATATATGTACAACCCCAGACATAGTTGTTTGCATTTAAATCACCCAAGGGTATAAAAGGTGACGGTAATTGTGCAACTAGATGATTTAGATATTTAGGGTTTAGTGCAAAACTAGGTGGTAAATATAAAGAGCAAATTGTTGTAAAGAAATATAAAAAGATCTACGCATTGTAACACTGACATCAACAACATGCAAATCAGTCTTTAGTAGTGTTATTTTTACTGGTCCATTGGGACCAACGAGCCCAATATAGGTGGCTTTGACGTAGAATACTGCTTAAGCCGGTGCTAGTGGGCGTGAGAGGTGTTGCTTTTTTCATTACTTCTCATGAACAGTCTCAATAAAACCGAGTCTGCGGCTGTATTCTCTTAATTATGTTTTTTGCTCCCAAAGGATCACCTTTATCAGTATTCAATACAACAGTGCTGTGAGAAATATTTCGATTCACAAGAATCGTAACTTCTCCAGCAGCTTTGTCATTTGTATCACACATGTGATTATACAAAGAGCAGTATTTAAAATATATTTTATCGGTAGATAAATGCAACAGGGTTATTTTTATTGTAACAGTAAGCAGATTTCACCATAATTAGGCTACTTTTGGTTTCTTACGTGAATTTTGAATAGGTGGTTCCACTACTCCAGCCTTTACAAGTTTTGAGTATTGTTTAATCACCCTTAGGATATGTTGCCTGCTTTTTAATTGAGTCTTTTGACTGTTACCTGTGATACGCAGGCTTCAAAACCTCTGCTCTCAGCTGAATTCCATTTTGTTTATTTCGCCCATTGTTTTCTCGTTTAGGGCAATGCGTTTTGTTAGAATCTGGGACCATACGCCGCTGGCCATGGAATGGTGTGAAAATACCGCATTGAAGACTCAAACGTATGTACTATTGACATTTTAAATATTGAGGTCATGAACGGTAGCAAGGACTTTTCACTACCGTTCATGAACATGTTAAATCACACCGAGACGGAAATATGTTTTGTTTTTGTTGTGTTCGACGATTTTCAAATTTCTCCTTTCAAACTTCTATATACGTCGGCAGTTCCATTGAATGATCTTATTTGATTTAATGTTACTACGGTGGAAGTATGAGTTTACGGACTTTGGAATTGGCGGACTTCGGAGACTTTGGAAATTCCAGATTTGCTGGATCATCAACGTCCATCTCCAAGTCTCCAAATGTGTTGTGCAGTCTAATCGGATCTTCATATTCTTTCGACTGCTTCCCTAACCCGGGAGAATTCTGTTTTCTTCTACGTGGTGACGAACCCTTGGAAGAGATTGTCGGATTTGGCGAACTCTTAATTTAAACAATATTTTATTCAAGTACTGAATGGGATTGGACAACAGGCAATGCCTATGTAAGGCCTCTCCCGTATCAAGGTACATATAAACAATACATTCATATCAAACATAACATAAAATATGGAATTGTACTACAGTTTGCAAATATTGGTTTGACAATTAACTTAGAATCTTTGAAACATGTGTACCGTGATTGTTTAGTATTAACACGTTGTACTGTCAGAAAGAATTTAAGTGAGAAAAAAAAAGAATAAATAGAAAGAAAATCATACTGGAAACCAATACGAAATATATATAAAAATGTACCGATTATTACAAAATATAATGGTTTTAGTATGAGTTTCTGTAACCAATAGTTAATTTTGGAATTTAAGATAACAGAGAACAAAACAGACAAACAAAAATATAAAAATTACAATAAAAAGGAAGAAAGATGACAAAATATAAAAGAAAATTCTCGCATTGTGATAAAACATATCTGAAAATACAATAGTATATACATACATGTACACATTCATGCACATACCTATATACACATACATATACATACATACATGTACATACAATTCTACGAAAATCTCCTGGTACACTTGATGTATTTCTGGACGATAAGTACAATTTCTGAGTTCGTAGTATCGTCTAGATTGGAACTGCCATTCAGTATCAAGTCAATGTTGATATGCGTGACATCAACAAGATTGGCTAGGGTATCAAGTAAGTCATTTCTGAATTGGTTATACAGTGGACAGTTGAAAAAGAAATGAGTATTGTCCTCACATGGATTGCCACATTTCGGACATACTGCTGAATCTGTCAAGAAGTGGTTAAATAAATGCTTTTTTAGATTACTTGAGTTATTTCTTAATTGACAGTGGATGATGTTATAATTCCTATTTCCTAAATTATATTGATATGGACTTTTAGTCCTATGTTCAATAGCCTTAAGTTTATGCTTAAATTGTTCAACAGATAGTGCATTTTTAGCGTCTAAAGGTAAAGCATTCCACAAAACGATTTTTCCATCAATTTGCAAATAAGACTGGTAATGGATATAGGCCTATAATTGCCCGGCATGTCAGGTTCTCCCTTGCCCTTAAAAATAGGAGTTACATTCGCCAGTTTTCATTGGTATGGTACTTTTCTAGTGGACAATGACAGATTAAAAATTCGCGTCAATGGAGCCGCGATGCTATTTATAACTAATTTTAACACCTTTGGGCTAATCATATCTGGGCCTGGAGGTTTCGATAATTTCAAGATTTTCAATTGATCAATTACTTCCGTTTCATTTATAATAAAGTCATTAATTTTAATGTCAGTGCGATTATGAAAAGTAGGTAATTCCGGTTCATGTTCAATATGAGATGTTGCAGAAAAGAAAGCATTCAATGCGTTTGCTTTTTCTACTGGATGTATTAAAATACGACCGTTATTTTTTATTGGAAAGTTTGGTTGAGTTACTTTGTTCAATTTAGAGATCGATTTTGCTATACGCCACCATTAACCCGGGGGGATTAATTTATCAGTTAAATGGGATGTAAGTTTAGTCTTGCATGATTCCTTAGATTCGCGGATTAAAGCAATTACCTCATTTCTAAGTTGCCTAAACATTGACCAATGTAATGGATTGTTTGAAGACTTAGCTTTCTTGTGCATTCTGTTTCGCTGTCGCATTTTAAAGCGTATATTATTGTTCATCAACGGTTTATCATTGGGACGTATAACAACAGTCTTTGTAGGTACATGACGTGTTACACAATCATTAAAAGTATTGCAAAAATTAGAGTATACTGCGTTTATATCATCACAGTTAAACACGTCATCTTCCCAGTTAGTATTCTGTATATCCGTGTTAAGACCATTTATGTCAGTGGCATCATAATTTCTAATAACCTGTTTATAGGCTAGTCTTTTAAATGTCTGAAAGCTAATTTCAACAGACACAGGAGAGTGTGTGCTGCATATTGGTGTATGTACATTCACGTGTTTAGTTAGCGATGTATTATTCGTAATAAATAGATCAATGCACGTTCCCGGCGTCACAGTAAAGTTGGTTGGCTCGTTAATAATATTTGTCATATTTAATCTTTGTAACAATACTTTAAATCTGTTAGACGAATTTGATAAGACGTCGATATTAAAATCCCCTGTCGCAAAGACTGGGATATTATTTGTCAATGATTGGGATATACTGTCATATAACAAATCCAATAGGTGTACCTGATAGTTTGGCGGTCGATAGAAAGCTCCAACTAAAAAATTACTGTTATCCTTACACATTACTTCCAGCCATAACAGTTCAAGATTATCATTCATAAGATCCCTCCTAAGGGAACAGTGAAGATTATCTTTAGCATAAATTAGTACACCACCGCCGTGCCGATTACGATCTCTACGAAATGGGCTTTAAAATCCGGTTAATTGTAATTGGTTATCCGCTATCGAGGCGTCGAGATGGGACTCGGTGATACAAATAATATCATGAGATGCTTATTCATTTTCGACAATATCTAATTTTGGAAGTAGACCGCAGACACTATTGTTAACAATTGAAATATTTGACTTAATAATACCGTTACTCGCTACAGGGCCAGGATTATACTCAATACCTGCTAAGATAAGAAGTGTCACCTTAACAATTAGTTTAAATACGTCATTGCCGTTTTCACAACTCATAAAATGGCAGTGAAATGTTTGTATAATCCGTTTAGTAATTGGTTTTAGACAGTTCCATATTCCCTTCATACAGTTTTTATATTCTAAGTTAGTCTTAGTCGTATGTATCAAATGTAAAAGTAGAATTAAAAAAGTATGAAGGGTTTCTTAAGGCATAGTGAGAACACATATGTACCAGGATATGTTCAAGAATTAGTAAACAATTGCACAATGCTAGATGGGAAACACAAAAAATACATGTATATACAAATAAAACAAAGAAATTATCTTGAGATTAAATATTAAGAATTAAAATAGTTCCTATTTATCGAGAAAGGTATTGAGTCAAATTTGTGTATCACCATGACGATAGTGTTTATATATCTTAAGCATGATTTTTACATGTAAGTAATGTTTAGAAGCGCTGCTACATGTAATGAATGACTGCCATAAGCATTGGACGCAATATGCGCTTCTACATGTTATGAATGACTGTCATGAGTATTATACGCAGTATGCGCTTCTACATGTAATGAATGACTGCCATAAATATTGGACGCAATATGCGCTTCTACATGTAATGACTGACTGCCATAAGTATTAGACGCAATATGCGCTTTTACATGTAATGAACGACTGCAATAAGTATTGGTCGCAGTATGCGCTTCTACATGTAATGAATGACTGCCATAAATATTGGACGCAATATGCGCTTCTACATGTAATGACTGACTGCCATAAGTATTAGACGCAGTATGCGCTTCTACATGTAATGAATGACTGACATAAGTATTGGACGCAATATGCGCTTCTACATGTAATGAATGACTGTCATAAGTATAAGACGCAGTATGCGCTTCTACATGTAATGAATGACTGCCATAACCATTGGACGCAATATGCGCTTCTACATGTAATGACTGACTGCCATAAGTATTAGACGCAATATGCGCTTCTACATGTAATGACTGACTGCCATACGTATTAGACGCAATATGCGCTTCTACATGTAATGAATGACTGCAATACGTATTGGACGCAGTATGCGCTTCTACATGTAATGAATGGCTGCCATAAATATTGGACGCAGTATGCGCTTCTACATGTAATGATGTAATGAATGACTGCAATAGGTATAAGACCTGTAATAAAATGATTACATGTAACAAACATTAAACAAGACATAAATGCAATGTAACAACGCTTCATGTCATGAAATACATATCAAACCCCACCCTATGGTGGGGCCAAATTCTACCCCCAGTGTCACCATTTGAACACATTTTGTAGACAACTATAACTTCATGGTAAATGTAAAATATTAATCCTTTGGCTCTTGTAGTTTCAGAAAACAAGAGTTGATGCTTTTTTAAGTTTGTTCCGTATACAAATCTATGTAAAATATATGACCAATGTGACAGGACCAAATGTTAATCCATGGTCACCATTTGACCAAACTTGGTTGAGGACCATGAGCTTATTGTAAAAGCAAACTAGTAAACCTCTGGCACTTGCAGTTTAAGAGTAGTTTATTTTAAATTTCTTCCCTATATTAGTCTATGTAAAACATTCTAAATGTCTATATTCAAACTTTGGAACACCATGGTGCAGCCATTTTTAATCCCGGGGAAATGGTAGTCGAATTTGTCCCAGCTTTCACTAATATCAACAATCTGACCAAGTTTCGTAAAGATCAAATACAAAATAAAGGGGCAAGAGTGTTCACATGGTTTAGTAAGGTTGGAAAATGATATTCCTATCGTCTTAACTAGACAAAAGCTAACGACGAACGACGAACAACGGTCGACGGACGGACGACGGTCGGACGACGGTCGGACGACGGACAACACGCCATCCCTTAAGCTCTGATGGAATTCGGACAGCAGAGCTACAAAATGCAGAGAATTCAGTATGTTACTGCGTTAGCAAGGGGGTGATTTTTGGAGCAAAAAATAAATATTAACATGAATGCAGTGGACAAAAATACTTGTTCCAATGTCTTGTTTCCATGTATGGACGTTGTGTGTATGTGTAAAATTATTCGATTTGATTTTTAATATGATAATGTGCGCTACTGATTATGCTCTTAACCCACGGACATTTGCCGTAAGCCCCGCTTCAAATATAATCATTTCGCTGACTTGGTAACCAATATTACCGTTAAACAGTTGCATATTGATTGAGTTTCTTTTCTCGAAAAGAGAGATGATTTTAATTTGTATATTATTAATTATCCCCATTTAGATAGGGATATCCCCGAGCAATCATTTATGGGGTCTATGTCTCTGAACTTATTCGTTTTTCTAGAGCTTGTACTCGATCTGACGACTTTAATATTCGTAATCTTTGTATTACTCAAAAGCTACTCTATCAGGGCTACCGTTATCATAAACTGCTTAAAACCTTTGCGAAATTTTATTATCGTAACCTGATATTCATTCCAAATATAAATGCAATTTAAGAACACTTCTGCGACAAGGATTATCACAGCCTGACTTTTATGGTGACATGATTTACAAACTTCGTAAGATCTTTGGTCATGATCATTTTCATATTATCTTTGTTAACCTTGTAAAACGTTTAAACGGTTTACCAAAAGAGGTTATGACCCTATCATTTTTCAACGCACTTCATGCTTGGAGATCCATTTACAGTTCGCCACTGTGCTTTCCTCTTTAATTGTGCGATAGTAGAATGTATTGAAATAATCTATCTGGACTCAGTCGCGGGTATATATGTAGCTTGAAAATATTTGTGTAAATATGTTTAAACTCCTCTTGGATCACATGTTTTGAGAAAATTTCACGTAACGTCACATTTTAGAAATCCTTTAATTGCAAGTCCACCATTAAATCAACTGATAACTGCATAACGTTTAATGTGACAAGCGTTAAATGTTGGAGTGACTGTGTTCAGTGCATGCTGTTATTCCTGTTGGACTTATTTACTTCTTTCATTGACATGCAATGCACTACGTTGTGGTACACGTATGTTGGAAAAACAGGTCGTTCTTTAAACGTTCGATTCCGTGAGCATACATATAATGCAGGTTATCCAAAAAAGACAAAGACTTATTTGTACCAAAAATGAGATAAAGGTCCGCACTGTACTGCAAACAAGGACTTGATAATACAATGAAAGAGACAACAAACAACAGAAAGGGTGGTGAAGACAGGGTTACCGACTTCGAACAGTCAGTAGGCAATAAGGCCTACTGGTTAGCTTGAATCGATTTTATATGCGTACAATCCTAGTTATCATCATCCTGTCTTCAGCGCCCAAATAGACAAGACAGTGTAAACAAAACTACATCCCATCAAAAGGAATTATTTACCAATAAAGTCCACATCCAGAGAAACTAACTAAAGAAACATTAAAGGCATCAATAATTTCACCCTGGCTTGCAGGTGACAAACCCAACATAAAATCTCTTTCATAGCAGTACAAAAACAAATCTGCAACAAGTGGTACCCATATGAATACCAACAACCTGGCGGTAAACAGTTTTACTGTATCTTATAAAGATGTTATCCAGAAGAAATGATAAGGCTCTACATCATTACAAGTCCACATATTGTATTTATCAATAGGGGCGTTAGTATAGAAAACCCTGACATTATTACAAGCCAGAAAAGTTGTTCCTTCTCTAGCAAATGTCTTCTGAATAAGCTGAAGCAATTTTTCTTTGATAAGATTATTTGGTAGTGTAGTATGCAGTGCAGAAAAGTCGTAGGTGCTTAGTGAAGAGGCATGACAATACATACACCGTAGTTTGTCAAGAACTTCTCCAAAGTTTTTGATAGACCAAAACAGATTGATTCCTGAGTTCTCGAAGGCCTTTCCGCAATATTTTACAACATGTTCTTTAATCGCGGAAAGTCAGGAAGTCAATAGTTTTGATATATTGGTCGGGGTACATGAACTAGAATTAGCTATAAAACGCGATTTGTAAGGAATGTTTATGAAATGTGGGTATCCAGTACATTGTAGGGAGCTTCGTCTGCTTTCTAATTACAGAACCTTTATAGTCTCCATAAAGGTCACATGCTGGGAAAATATTTCGCCAGTCAGGACATAGTTTAATAACGTCACTGTTCAACCTGATGACTATATGATTTATGATAATGATGCTACTAATAACTTTAAAACAGAAGGAAGACATATAGCAAAAGGAAAGTGGATTAAAATCTTGTAGACACCGTTCCACTGGGCCTGAATGATAATATTTATAAAAAAGGAAATATTTCAGAAGAGCCTTCGCTTTGAAGTAGAATACCGCTTAAGCCGGTGCTAGGGGCGTGAGAGTTGTTGGTGGTGGACCCTTTTACAGTTCGCCACTATGCTTTCCTCTTTAATTGTACGATGACCGGACAGGCTGTGGACCCTGTGATGACGCCTACCTAACGCCCATTGGGACGGTGGCATTTGATGTTTGTCCATGATCTTTCTTGTCGTGCCCTTAATGGTTTATTCTCTTACAGCTCTGGCTTCTGCAAAGTCATTGAGTACCTTCATTGTGGCTTTCTAGGCTATTGTTTTTTTTGTATTATATTTACACGAGCATATTTGTGTTTTACTTATATTGCCTACTGATGCTGCCTTGCTGGTTAGAGATTAGATCATGGCGGGGATTTCTTTATTTACACTGTCCTGTTTTAATGGGATGACAGTAGGGTAAGTGTGAGGTTTGGTGCACCCTAGAACCGGTTTAAACCCCCAGTGGCCTACTTTGCCACTGACCGTTCCAAGGCGGTAGCCCTATTGTCAACCCTTCTGTGTTTGTGATGTCGTTTGAATTTTTTATTACTTTTGTCTTTTCGTTTGTCTGTTTGCGTGTCTGTTTTTGATGTTTTGTGGTTGACTGTTGTCCTTGAATGCTGCTTTCCCTGTCCGATATTTTTATTCCTTTTTGTTGCTTCTGTCATTACTTCTCATGAACAGACTCAATAAAACCACCGATTCTGCTGCTTTAATTTCTTTATTGTGTTTGTTGCTCACAAAGGATCACCTTTATCAGTATTTATTAACATTCAAACTAGCGTTCGTTTAGTGCAGTGTGACGGTTGTAAAATGTCTTCCCGTGCTACGAATTAGTAGTGTTATTTTTAGAGCCCAATGTAGGTCGCTTTGAAGTAGAATACCACTTAAGCCGGTGCTAGAGGGTGTTAGAGGTGTTGCTTATATCATTACTTCTAATGAACAGACTCAATACAACCGAATCTGCTGCTTTATTCTCTTTATTGTGTTTTTTGCTCACAAAGGATCACGTTTATCAGTATTTATTATTGACATTTGTGCTTTATTTTCTATTCGACTGCTAAATCTAGGTCTCATCGTTGTAGATGTAATGGTAACACCAAACGGAAATCACGCATTACTATGTCAGTCGCTGATTCACATATTATTTTTAAACAGTCTGGAACGCACTCAATGCTTTCTCGTCTCAGATGTCTATCCATTACTTCTCTGAAACTGATTGACGAGAAAGCAGACTTTTTTCATCCGAACAGATACTTTTTATAACACTGCCTCCATAATTGAAAGCTATACGCAGCATGTTCTCCGACTTCATATTGACAAGGAGTCTGATTACGTCAGGCCTTTTCTAAACATTCTTTATCTTATTAAGAGTATTGATTTTATTGATGTATCAATTGTTTCTTTTTAGATAATCGTATTATTGATTCTATTCCTAAATATTTAAAAAATCCGAAAATCCTATAATTTGTTATTAATTAAAACACAATTATAAATATTATTTTCACTACAACAAAATAGTTTCTGCCTTTGACATAGTAAATAACACTCCTAAGGAATGCGAGTATAAAACATCTCAATTGTGGTATGCTCCGGCCGGTCATGTCATAACTGGTAATTTTGATATTATAGATAAAACGTATTCGGCATTAATTTTCTAAAGGTCCGAATTATAGATTGCCTTCTGTGATTGATTTTAATGCATCTTGTGGTCAGAACCTGTGATGTTAAAAATGATTGTTTTCCAAGTAGAATGGGAGGTTTGGTGGGCATGTTATTTACGACACAATTTAATACTAAAGTCCTCAATGGATTCGGCGATCTGACCACAACATGCATTAAATCAATCACAGAAGGAAATCTGTAATTCGGACCTTTAGAAAATAAATGCCGAATACGTTTTAACTTCTTTACGAGTAACCTCTCTCTACTTCCGACTAGACCTAGGTTTTTATTTCGTAATTTAAAATCGTGAATTCAGGAATTTCATAACAAGTTTGTTTTAGTTCCTGCTAATAAAGCAGCCAATAATATAAGTATTGTGTGACGCCTCCACTCCATTACGTCAATGGTTTATACCTGGAACTCGGGCGCCCTCAGTGCAAGATTTGCAAGGCTGGGATATATGAAAAGCAGAGCAAACTTTCAACGATGGACTGGATTCCCAAATTACACAAACAGCCATATAAAGACCGTTTTACTTTCAATTCTAGTTCTTGCAACACTACAAATGTCTCACAACTGTTAACATCATACCTTACTGCCGTTAAAGATCATGTTAAACAATATTGTGCTAAAGGTTGTGAAAACTCTGGGATTAATTTATTTTTGTCTATTAAAAGTTCAGGTGCCGTTCTTGATAAAATTTGTAATAAACTTTATCTATAAGTACTTATGATTTGTCAACACTATATAGATATTTACAACACAACCTTATCAAAGACAAGCATATTGATCTCATTCAAGAAACTTTTGTTATACTAATTACTACATTTTTGGCCTGTAACACTATTAAATCCTTTAGTACTTAAGGCAGTTATAACAATAGCACTATGTGCAGTTTTGTTATACTAATTACTACATGTTTGGCCTGTAACAATATTTAAAGCGATTCTTGTGAATAGAAACATTCCTCACAGAACTATTGCGTTGCAAACTGCATGCAAGCTGTTGCGGTCAGTGTTACGATGCACAGAGTTATAACCATATGCTCCTTATATTTACGGCCCAGTTCTTCACTAGACCTTAAAGATCTAAATCACCTAGTTGCACAATTACCATCACCTTTTATACTCTTGAGTGATTTTAATACAAACAACTACATTTGGGATTGTAAAGATATAAACGATAAAGGCAAGAAAATTGAGGATTTCTTAGCCAAAAACTATACATGTCATTTTAACGATAACAAATCACATACTTATTTACATCCAGCTACAGGCTCTCATTCGTCCATTGATTTAACTATATGGTCTTGATGGATTTTTCGTGGAGTGTTGGTGATGACCTATGTGGAAGTGACCACTTCCCATTTTTTCTTTAAAATATCGGCACTCCACTTCTCGAAAAAACTCAACGATGGAAACTTCGCAAAGCTGATTGGGATACGTTTCAATCTCTTTGTGAGGAACAATTAAAGCCTTCCGTTTTCGAGGATGTCGAAGACGCACCGTGCTACTCTCTTTATCAAAACCCTTCATGATATATCTGATCAAACTATTCAAAAAACATTGGCAAATCTAAAACGCCCACATAAAGCATGGTACGATGATGACTGCAAAAAGGCATTCATCGATCGTAAAGCTGCATTGAATGCTTTTAACTTGCGGCCAACTAAAAATAACTTAGATACGTTTAGAGTTTTTCGTGCGAAAGCCCGTCGTACTATTAAGGATAGCAAGAGAAGATCCTGAAGATCGTATGTCTCTAGGCTGAACTCTCGCTCATCTCTTAAGATAACGTGGGACATGGTCCGGAAAATAAACGGTAAAGGTAATTCTAGGACATTACACTTTGGCAGAAACTTTTTCTAAAAACTCTTCTTCTGAAAGTTTTGGAGAAATACACACACACACACACACACACACACACACACACACACACACACTTACTTGGGTTTGCATCGCAATGGCCACTGCGTTGTGAACCAACGTTGTGGAACCATTGTAAACCATTGGTATAAGGGAAATAAACGTTATGCGATTCTTCATGATTTTGCATCTTGTTTACAGTACACACTATTGCATTTCGATAAAATGTATAGTGAAGGAGTTACGGTTACACGTGCTATGGACATAATATCGTGTCCATAAGATAGCAAAGGTAATTTGTTTCTGTGTGTGTATTTCGTAAAGAAGGAAATCCCTCGTATGTAATGTACATGCCGTAGACATGATCTTATAGATATTGATTGAATATGGGCATGAAAAGCTATGGTGAAACTGTAATTTCAAATGAGATGAGTAAAAATATATAGTCAAAATATAATCCAAATTCCACTGTGATGACGTTGCATTAAGAACATACTGACAACATCAACCTTTGAAAATAGAAAAATTGTATTTTATTTCACTGCTTCGACTAGCCCAACAATCGCACTGTCTGCATGGCTACGGCGATGTCCACAGAATCAGACGGAATTTACCAGCAAATCAGGTGTGCGATTATTTTACCTAAAATAGGTATGGCATTTCATTCACGTTTAATTTCTTTACTCTAAAGCCTTAATTCAAAAAATGGAGTATGCGGTATGCTAGCCACTAGGTCAGTATAGCCTCGCCGTAAATGATGGTGTTGGCAATGCTTGTATATTTGAGCAATCAGTTTTTGTTTCAATTTTCCTTCCAAAAACACTGTAGGAGAATTTTCGAAGCTCTTTCTGCAATCACATGCTTTCAAGCAAAGACTTTTGTGTATGCAGACGTCGATGCCTCATTGTTCTTTGCTTCAATGTTAAATATGGATGATTGGTGGGTGTGGTTGAGCTTTTCACTTAAATGGCTAATGCTACTGCTTGTCAAACCAGTGACGTTTCTTCGTCTAGCCTACGTGTACCCACACAAAGTAGTAAACTTTATATAATATAACCTTCAACTGGTTTTAAAATGAATTTGCCAACCATATTGTTGGTTCGTACAAAAACCGTACAATCTTAAAATACAAATAGCCAGTGGTGGTATCAGTGTAAAACAAGTTAATGATTAGTACACCATTAGAGTAGTTAACCAGTTCTACCACTCACAAGAGACGCACACGTAGTTTCAACCATGTCTATGGCCTAAAAACATTGAGAAATACATCTACATCATTCGCTGCTAGTGAGCCTCTGGGAGACGTGATTACCAGACTATTGAAAGTTAAATTTACTAAGCCTTACACAATTGTAATACAAAAATGTAAACCAGAGGAGGACATAGTTTACCAGATCTACCACGCATCATGTGTATTAAACCACGGGTCCAATTAAAGCAATAATTAACCAGTGGGATGCTTCGCAAGATAGGCCCCCTTTTTACATTGATAAACAAACAGTCAGAATACTTAGTCAACAAAGTCCATCTCTTACAGTGAATATTACGCTATGAAGATAGAGTTTGATTACGTCTAATATCTTAACTACATTTAATCGAAGTATGTTTCCCACTTCCGATACCATTAACCAACACATGCGTAGTTAACCATGTCTATTTTTAACCATGCATAATAAACTAGAAGACGACTTAGTATACCAAGTCTATCACTTATACTAAATAGTTAAATTTACTAAGTCAGACACTTACAATGTGTTATACAAACATGTAAACCAGAGGAGGACATAGATTAATGTACGTTTTCGATAATGTAATTATTTCACAAAACAAAAAAGTGGATTATGGACCATTGGAGAACTATTCCATGAAAGGACAATCATAATTACGCGATACGTAAATATTTCCTTTCGTGTTTTAAGCTGATTTTGGCTCATTTATTTCTAAGCAGATTTCCACAATACAAAAAAGCAGTTAAATTAAATTTAAACCAATTCACAAATCGGTTAAATTCCGTGTATTAAATCACATCAGTTTAAATACGACATTGTGTGTATTTTGTTTTCAGGCTAATTGAAAACAGTTTCCAAAAGAATTAATAATGCTTCAAATTATTTCACATTTTGAACATAGGTGTCCATAAAGTATTTTAAAATTGTGCATGTATTTAATTATGTAAAATAATACATGTATGAATATTAGGTAAATTGAAACTGTATATGGCTATCTAACAATGACAACATACTAACATTAATATCATCTAATGTCAAAGAAGTAAAATGCTGTACATAGAAGCTTGATACTGCTTTGTATAGTCATAAAACAAACTGAAAATCGGAATACATGATAAAGCCTTCATTTCCATGCAGTTTCTGAAGAAGTTAGAGCAAATATCTTCTGTAAAACTTGCTCCAGTTTATTTACTCAACTATACAAAAGTTTATTCAGTTACTTATTGTTAGGTCGCGGCAGATGTATGCCATAGTACACCCGATATTTAATCGTTTTCGTTTAGGTTTTCTTGCCACTTTGGTCGTGATGTATATTCAGCCAGTTTATTCTGCTCGTCTCTCCACTTCTTCTTCGATTAAACATCATCATTTTCGCAAGTGAAATCTCTGAAGATTAAGAAAAGCATCCAACTGTTCCGGCTTTTGTTATAAAGCTGACGTCTTTTCTTTGATTCGCTCATCTAGGAAGCATGCCAGTTTTAGTAGGTCTTTTGCTGTCAGCAGTAGCACTTGCTCAGCCCTTTTACTCTCTTTGATTGATCTGAGAGCTATCGATGAAATTTGGCCTGCCCACTCGTCAATCAGGCTAAGCATACGTACGGCATCTTTTTCTGCTGCTTCATCGCCTTGTCGAAGTGTCTTCCCTTTCAAAACAGCACAGCACTTTCATAAATTTAGTCCACACATACCAATTGAGGGAGTATTCAAGGTATTGTAATTTTCTCTCATTACTGACCATTTTTGAGCTGCCAAAAAGACCTTATCAAAATTACTTGGAATTAGGAAATCTTCCATGTAACCATTCTCATTTTTGGTTACAATTCGAAGCCGATGAACTTAACGTCCCAATAATCGCATTTCCTGACTTATGTACTTCTTTTGGCAGAGATTCTCCGACTTTCAAGATAATATTGTCATTTCTTACTATCATAGACACGTCATCCACCAGCATAGTACTAACAACTTTCTCAATAAAACAATTTTTTAACTCAACTGTATCTGGCAGTGAGGCCTCGCGTGAAATAACACTGTTTTGTTGATGTCTTCGTGGTGGCAAGCTCTCGATTTTCGGCTTTTATGGTGCAAAACTGCAGTTGTGGCTGTGTCTCAATAATTCCCTCTTCAAATAAAACCCTTTTGCAATGTTGGCAGGGTAAATAATCAGAGTATATATTTGTGTTCGTCTCTTGTACTTGGTCGTCGAGGCAGGATCAAATGTCCCTCGCCCGTACTAAGAACCTTAGTATTGTGATTGTAATCGCCATCCAGGCGCAATTTGTCCAGTTGTTTTTCCTTTTCCGTTTTTGACAAGGATGACATATATACAACATTTTTTTATGTTTGCCTTGAATATGTCTTCCAAATCGATGCTGTAATTTGTTACAAAAATGTCGCTTATCACAAACTCTTTTCCCCTCGCTATAGGCCGTTGTCGACTGAACTGTAACTGAAAAAAACAACAGAATCGTTTCATAGTAGATGACCTAATGCGAATAATTACATGTATATGAACTGTTCGTGCTAATACTGTTTTTCCTGTCCATTAACCCTGTCTATAGACCGTGCTGACGGACCAAACCTATCCAAAACTATTTATTTCTTGATAAATCATATTAAGCTGCAAGACCAAACACTTTATCAAATTTATAGAACAAAATGTATGAAAATGGCTATTTTAGTGACATTACGGTAACCTGAAATGTCATTTAGGTTCGAATCACATCAAACAAGTAGAGCGTCTACAGGCCCTCTTGGGCCTCTTGTTTGTTTTAATTTTTATTGATTCATTTTTCTTTTGTTTTAATATTAATTTTTTTTATTTATTTTTTTATTTTTATTTATTGAATTATTTTTTTTTATTTATTTTTTGGTGTTAACGCCGTGTTAGCAGGAAACATTGCTGTGCCTATTGCATTTTTTCCGGTTCGTTGATTTTTGATGGAGTTACGGCCCTTGACATTTTTTTTTCATTTTTTGTCGGCGCTACTCCTCCTAAACGCCTTGTTGGATTTTTACGAAACTTGTC